>JAQMCW010000035.1:18502646-18517998 GCA_030068335.1 Chrysichthys cranchii | reverse complement strand
TTATATGTTGTTAAAATGACGTAGGTTTAAGAGTGTAGAAAGTGTTTAAGAGCATGGGAAGTGTTTATAAGAGTGTGAAAATGGTTTATAAAGCCTTAAAATATTTATAAATAATTAAAATCAGGCGGAAAAGTCAGGTGATAGCGAGGGAGCGCTAGGATTGGCTAGGACGAATGTAAATAGTAAGTGACCTCATCGGCAGTAAGTACGCATGTGAAGTTTTATAAGTTATTAAAATGACGCATGTTTAAGAGCGTAGGATGTGTTTATCAGAGTGTGGGAAAGGTTAATAAGAGTGGAAATGGTTTATAAAGCCTGAAAATATACATAAATAATAAAAATTAATGTGGCTCGGCAGTATCGCGGTTTGACCTTTCGCGGGGGTCGGCGGAACGTAACCCCCGCGATAGGCGGGGGATTACTGTATATCTAAAAAATTTTAAAAATATTCTGAAAATATTGTTTATAGTTGGTTCAGACCATAATCTTCTATGTACAAAAAAAAATTTTTTCAAGGGCATTTTAAAAATTGATATTGGACACCTTCTAAATCTGGATTTCGTGAGAATCACCCAGCTGTGTTAAATGAAATTGACTGAACATGATTTGGAAATGCACGCACCTATTTATAAAAGGCCTCACAGCTCACAGTGCATATGCTGATGCATGCTTTTTGTAAACAGAAAATGGGAAAATGGCCGGGGCAGTGTTTGTTTGGCGCATGATTATGTGGTCATGATCAGATGCAAAATTTTGGTGGATTTTTTGGTCGGGAACCAATTTGTTCCACCAGAGGTTCCACTGTGTGTATGTAATTATAATTTTATATATGTTTTTCTCCACACACACACTTATTCGTCAATAACATAACTGAACAGTCAAAGAAGTTGAAAAGCGGAAGTGCAAGGTTTTTTCACGAGTTACAAAATAATGCTCTAACGGTTAGTGACCGCTCCTCGCTCAGATGCCCGTGTTGACCACACGTCTAACATAATGGACACAGCAACACTGAATGCAGGATTATAAATAATAATATCAACTATGATTTGTTCTGTGCGTCTTCCTAACCTGTACAGGAAGCACAATGAGTACAAGACTACTTTTAAAACGTGTCCAGAGCTCAGAACTCCGCATCAATGAGGAGACGCGCAATATGTTCCCAGGTTGCGACTGTGACCTTGATGTGAAATGCACAATGAGGGGAGAAAACCCAGAAATAACATGTGGCACATTTTATGAAAGTAGCCACCGAATAAACTAGGACTGAACACATTGTTTACTGCTGCAGTCAAAGAGTGACCTTTATGATTATGGAATAAAGGAAAATGATAAAGTAAATAAAAACCACTAAGCCATGGTTAACACAAAAACATAACAGGTCCAAATTACATAGTCAGGTATATAGAACAGTAACTTTTAGCAAAATGTTCCATGTTGGTTTTTGCACAGCTAGGACTACCTAAAACTACGCCAGCCCTAAAGCATAACCCAAGCACATTGTACCACAACAAAAAGAACAAACAATTACGCACAACCTGCACCCCTTAAACACAAAGTAAAATATTTACATCCCAACAGCCACCCTTGTGAGCAGAACTCTTAACCCTTAGAGTCCAATACCACCTCTCTAGGGGTCTAAGGTACAATGTTAATGCACACTAATGGCAAAAAACCACAGGGCTCATAATTGATCTCTGAGGACCACGATGGAAACAATTATCCTGTTTATACGCTATTCCCAACCCAATGAAAACAGCAAAACAGAGTTTAATTGGGTATGAGAAGTGTGCTGCTGTCCATGGAGGACCAATTAATTAAAACTGAAAGAATATTTATTATTTCATTGCTTAACTGCTTACCAAGAGCAGGAAGGTGGAGAACTGAGCTCAGGTGAGAGGGAAATGTAATCAACCCACTGACTCGTCTAATTAACGCAAGGTCAAATTTACTAAATCACAAGACATACAGACGGCTAAAATGAAGGGTACTTCATTTTACAGCTGCTGCATACAACAAGAGCCCAATGCAAATTTATGTATGAGGTATCAATACAGATTGAATGCCTCCCGAGAGAGAGAGAGACGGGGGTGCAAAGAGAGAAGGATGATTGTGTGTCCGAGCCTTACCTCACAAAGGCCTCTGTGAACTTGCCTGGCAAAGCAGACAGGCCTCTTCTGTTTGCTGTCATTTGGACCAGCAACAATAAGCATCTAAATGAGATCCCAAACGGCCCTATGGCAATTAGTAGTGGGAGATGACCATGGTGTCCATCTCTTCCACAGCCAACAAAGACAGCACACACCCTTCACGGGCTCCAAATGAGCATCAAAACACTTTAAGGTGAATTCATAAGTCATTTTAGGTTTCACGTAAACCAGCTGCATTGCGAAACACCAGTCCAGATCTAAAAATGTCTGACATGAACATATTTGGATAATCCAAACTCTGAAATATACCTACCACAGCCTAATATTTCCACATTTTCTCAAAGACCATTCCTTAATTCTCCAACTGATCTCACTACTGGTAACACTCTCACAGTTAGGTGCTTGGCATTCAAAGGCACTATTCAATTGCCCAAGAGAGCAATCGCTGAGAGGACACGAGCTCTTAATCCAATTCAGCAAGCACAGTGAACAGAGACAATATGCCTGTTGGTACATGTGTATTTGTATGTTTATATATGCTCCCACAGGCTTTCAAACTATTAGCCCTCAATAATTAACAGAGCAGAAGTGTTCGGTAAGGCTAGTGCTTTTGTTCCGAGCAGGGTGCCATTAGCACAAGCTGCTGCCTCTTGCTGCGGTCGACAAGCGATGATGAAGCAAACCGGAGACGGACGGAGACTGATGGTGCTATAAAGGTTATCCCCGTCCTAGCCTAAGCCAGGATTAACAGATTGATAAATAAGGATGCTATTTGCCCTTCCATTCTGCTTCATTCATCAGACTAGCTGCGAGACATGTTCCAACACGCTCAGTGCAGATCATATTTGATGAAGTAGGACCGAGGGGTATGATGGGGAGGATGTAAAATGGAGGATAGAGATGGATCATAAAAAGTATGGGAGAAGCCAACTAGGGAAAAGGTAAACGGCAAGGGAGATTAATCGTGAGTAGATGGGGGTGAAAGGGAGAGAAGAGAAATCGCTGATGGAAAAACGGAGTGTGGGAGACTGAGAAGATACTGACACGAGTCAAGAAGGGCAAAAAAGGGTGAAGTAGAAGAGAACAATGAGAGACGGATATACAAAGCAAATAACAAAGGGGAGCTTTTGAACACTTGTATAATCCTCATAAATGAAAAGGAAAATCCTGCGAATGCGATCTTGGTGATTTTTGACATAGAATGACTGTTGGTACCAGTCAGGCTATTTCAAGTATTTCCAGAACTGCCAATATCCTGGGACTTTCACAAACAGTTTATAAAGTTCACTCAATGTGCAATAAAGAAAAAAAAAAAAAAAACGCATTCAGCCCTGGAGATGGAAACAGCTTGTCGACAAGACAGGTCAATGGAGAATGGCCAGACTGGTTTGAGCTCACATAAAAGGTAAGAGTAATTTAGATACACACCACACAATTGTGGTGAACAGAAAAGCATGTCACAATGCACAACATGAGGCAGATGGGCTACGACAACGGACCACTTCTGGTTCCATTTCTGTCAGCCAAGAACAGAAAGTCAAGGCTGCAGTGGGCACAGGCTCGCCAAAACCGGACAGCTGAAGACTGGACAACACAGCCCGGTCTGATGAATCTCCATTTCTCTTGGTAGGGTCACAATTTGAACATGAATCCATGGACCAAACCCACTGTGCGTTAATAACCCAGGCTGGTGGAGGTGCTGTAATGGTGTGAGGGAATGCTTCCTTGGCCCACTTTGCATTTCTTAACACGAAAAATCAATCACTTGAATACCACGGCCTATCTGAGTACTGTTGCTGACCGTGTGCATCCAGCACGATAACGCAGCATGTCACGCATCTTTTGCACCACAGTGCACCTGTAAAATATGCGCGAATGATGCAATCATGTTATCATGGACCAGAATCTCAAAGTACGTTTCCAACATCTTGCGGAACGAGTTCCAAGAAGATATGAGGCTGTATTGAGGACAAAGGGAGGCTGTACCCAGTATTAGCATAGTGATCCTAAATAAAAGTGCGCCGAGAGTGCCTATGGACTGTTAATGTACTGTAATTTTGGTCTTTGCAACATCCACGTACACAAGCTCCAACAAACTAAAAGGTTCCAGGTTTCTTTTAGAGGCAAACTATAAGGCCAAAAGTTTGGGGACACCTGACCCACCCACATACACACACACGTATGTTTTTTCCCCAAACCGCATAACAAATACAAACCTCTGCGGCTGCAGCGTTGCGTTATATTGCAAAGACCCTCGCCAGTGTTGAGTGTAGAACAGAGTCTTAATATTCTCCTTTTGTCAATATGGTGCAGGCCTACGTCGTGTGATCTGAGCAGGCAAAGTAACCAGTCTCTCATTTTTGTAAAGACTCTTTCTTTTAGCAGCCATTTCGTCATCAGCCATTTTAAACAATGTGATCTTGCCTTCAGTGATTTACTAAACTGTACGCAAACATCATAAAGCTACTACAACCAAAGTCCTAATTGGGGCATTGCTCTCGACATTAACACACTCCACACAGCTGGAACACATTCACATTAAATCACTAATCACTAGAGTGTTATACTTAATGCTTTAAAATCACAGCACCTGCTGTGGAAATAAGAACAAAAACCCCGTGGGTAAGCAAACCTACCCAACTAGAAAATCCACTCGTAATAAAGGCAGGCTAAACTTTAGGAACTTGAACCATGCTATATTAAGGGAACCGGCGAGACGGGAAAAAGTCTGCACTGCTTTTAATAATTCAGACCTTCACTAGCCTCTTTTATTCATCTTGTTCTGTCCAGCAGAAACGTGTAGATTTCATGTTGGTTTTTGTATTCATACGCACCTAGCAGAGAAGTAGATTCAACAAAATCAAAAACAAACAAACCAAAAGAAAAAAAAAACAAAACAAAACAAAAAAAACTTATTCTTAAAGTTCATGATTTTTTAGCAATGCTTAAAATGAATGTGTGTCACAGAAGTGTGATGCGCATTCATTACAGCATCGTTGTGTGCATGGTTTTGAATCCCTTCATCTGCTGCGTTACGCACACAGCTGTGGCATGATCGGTCTTGACAGTAAGACAGTTTTTAACGAGGCAGATAAATTAGCGTGCGCACATTGAGAACGCACATTTTCAGAAATCAACATGCCGGTATATGTGGAAAAAGAAAAGTCCAGAGCAAACCTTGTACATTATTACATTACTTTAAGTTGCTAGCATTTAGCCCTGCATATATGACCACAGGGCAACCAAAACATTAAGACCAGGAAACAAATTTGAGATTTTAGTTGCCTTGTGGGCTAACTAGTACAGTTCTCATTATCCACCCCTGAACAATATAATGAAATGCTAAGAGTCGGTCATACGACACACTGGGGAAATAAAATACACACCGAAACGTGACATTTAAATATCCTCTGTAACAATCATTTTTATTTCCGTACTAAACATTTCAAGATTTGGAGCTAATAATGCTGCGCGTTCCATGCACCAAGCGCCTCCCAGTGCTGTACCAGGAGTGAAGCACAGACTGATCTTGTAATGTAGAGTCACTCATCCACACTTCAGCGCTGTTGCTCATTACAGGTTGTTCTCACAAGGACTCACTGCTGGTGACAGAGAGCAATCTGTCACGGAACAAAGCTAATTAAGCTAATCGAAAGGAACGTCCATGTGGCCCATTTTGGTTCCCTTATAACTGTGGTTAGCATTCATGTTGCAGTAGTCTAGCATCTACACGGTCAAAAAGAGAAGAACCCCAGGGGACGGAGAGAGACAGACACACACAACAACAAAGAAAGGCTGGATCTATTCGTTTTACACAGGTTGTGGAGTGGTTTGGACTGGACTGGCCCTTTAACGGTTGTCTTAGGAAACGAGTAGTCATTCCTCGAGTCCCTGGCTGCCCTCCCACCACGTCATTCTTCTTCTCTCACCCTGTTTTTCTTCGCTCTCTCTTTTACTCCCTGAGGGAACATAGCCACATCCCTCAAATGTTCATGTGGACGGCCATCAAGCACGCCTGTCTTATCAGATCAAAGTTCACAAAGTGAAAGTGCAATCATGCAGGCATTCACACAGGGGTGGAGAGAAGAAATAAAAACAACTGTAACGAACACATCCAGTTAGCTAAGTTCCTGAGGAGAAGACCTGCGCTCCCGAGCCCTTGCTTAGCCTAACACATGAACTGTGGCTTATACCAGAACAGTACAGAAAAAGAACACGATTTAGAAAACGTTCATCGTGCTCAAGTGTAGAGGCGTCCCTGATCTGATTCTTAGTATTGGTATCAGACTGACGATAGATAGATAGACAGACAGACAGATATGGATATTTGAAGGGGGGGGAATCAGTCGGATATTAGCTCCTGTAAGAAATGGTAGAGACTGGAACTGGAATTAGACTTTATTATTCAGGGTGTCTGAAAGGTCAGGAACCTGTTGAGCAGAATCCGCAGAAACACGACTTTGTACGACGCAAGAGTGGACCATCAAGAAATTAAGTACGGTGGGACTCCCGTACCCATGAGTGATACAGTCCAAGATCTACCACGGATAACAGGAAACGCCATAACATGTTTTGTACGCATATACACCCATGATCAAGCTGAATTTGTACATTACACACAAGACAATAAGAACTAAAAATAAATTAAAAACAATATAATGTAAAAGATATAAAAGATTCTGAGGGAGATTTTGACGTTTCAGCCCGGGGTAAACCGTGCATAACTGAAAGCATTGGTAGATATGGAGATCCCACTGTATGAAATTTTACTCTTGCTGTTTCTTGTATTTATTATACGTACATTACAATGCAAATGATCTTTGTGATCTGTTGAGTTTAACTGTGCCAGCGGCATGGTTCGGTCATACAACCAGAGCACAAAACCACAGTTCTGTGAAGCATGAGGGTGGGAGCATTGGCGAGACCAGTTTTATGACCAACTGACTGGAGAGATGCTGAAGCAGACAAGTGATAGTTGATGATCTTCATTCAAAATCTACTTCAGCACAGCTAACTTGCAAGGATGGGCTTTCCGATTCCTCTACCCACGAGCGACAGAAAACAAGTAAAGAAATAAACGTTTCTCTTTAAGACAGCAGACCGTTGCTTTAGGAGCAAGCTCAGTGCTCTAAACTTCACTTCAGTATTGCATCTTAAATAAAAAATTTTTTTTAAAAATTAAAAAAAAAAAAAAATCAAATCAATCAAGTCAATCGATGTAGTGCTTTTTATACCAGTCCTAATAGTATCGATATCTGGTTCAAGTGAGAAAGGCAGGGCATCTCCCACTCATTTTCCCCCTGAAATGCTTCATGGCAAAATCATCGATCCGAGCTCGTGCAACCTTTTATAATCCCTTTTCATTGGGTGCCTAAAGAACTAAACTGAGATCTTCCTCCCGGTCAGGCATAAAGACGGAGCTAAATAAACAAGTAAAGGGTTTTCGGTGCTGGCTGCATACATGCCATTAGCCTTTGCACAGATTTCAGCGTGCTCGGCAAAGTAACCGGATGCATAACGTTAACCAGATTCGGCCCGTCGTTCCGTTTCCCGTTTGACCTTTCCTGTTTAAAGTGTTGGGCCCAGGTTATTAAAGTTCAATCAGCGCTCGATTACGCGTCAACACACGCTCAAACATCATAAGTGTCTGAGAACTTAATTACCGCCGTGTGGTTTCTGACATTTCTTCAAACGTAATTTGCAGCCATGACTCAGAGAGAGATTTCAACCAAAAGCTATTATCTGTGCTACACCTCCAGCCGGATGAAAATCAATACTGAAAGCAGAGGAAGGGGATGAAGCGGTCATTTTATCACTGCACAGCTGTTAGGACTGTATAGAAAGTTGATCAGACTAGATTTTCCTCTCTAGATAAACTGGAGGAGCACTTGATTAGATCTCTCGCCCCTGCTCTCGCTCTCTCCTGGGCTGTTGCAGGTGTCCCTGGAGACTGGAGCTGTAACGATGTCTCCAGGGCACCACGAGTCAACTGGGTCTCCAGAGTCTCTAAAATCAGCCAGCTTAAACCAAGCCTGGAGGGGATGCTTGATTAAAACTTCTGCTGCTCTGAGTTTTAATGCACTTTATTTTGTTATTCAAACTCTGTTCTCTACATTCTGCTAGTCTTCTCATTAACTGGTCTTGTAGTTTCCATCACATCCAGCACTGACCTGAACAAAACCTAGGGCTGACGTAGGTACGCCCTTCCTCTTCACGCAGATACTAAGCTTGAACTTAATGAAGATTCTTCACCTTTATCATTCGGGTTCTCTCTTCTCTCTAACGTTCTTGTATTACGTAGGTCATTTTAATCCAAGAACATTCTGCTTCTTAGAGATGATGTCTTCAAGGGTTAATGGAAAGTGGTGTTCATTGTCCTTTGCTGAATTACAGCTTGGGCTATACTCTACTATTAAACGAATTTGAGTTGGACTTGTTCCGTTCTTAAAATTGCAGGTTCATGCACACTCACTACCAACCAAGTGTTTAATCAAAAGTGAAACACCTAAGAAGTCCCCCCCAGGTGGCTTCACAGTTGAAAAATCACAGTACAGCTTATGTAGCAACAAACAGCCATTTAAAAAAATGTTCTAAATTATTTAGCACCATCAGGCAAATGTGACGACAGTGCAATGCATAAAATCAAGCAGATACAAATATAAAAGCTTGAGCTAACGTTCACACATCAAACATCAGAATGGAGGAACTTGACAGCGACATGGTTGTTCGTGCCAGACAGACTAGTTTGAGTATTTCAGAAACTGCTGTTTTGGGATTTTCACACTCGAATATCCAGTAAGCGGCAGTTCTGCAGACGGAAAACCCTAGTTGATGACACGGGTCAGAAAAAGAAAAAAAAAAAAAAAAAAACCCCACACACCCAGATAGGAAGTCTACTATAACTCAAATAACCACCCTTTACAACTGTGGTAAGCAGAAACTCATTGCAGAACGCACAATACGTCGAACCTTGAGCACAAGACCACAGTAAGTTCCTGGTCTTTTGTCAGCGTTAACTATCCACTTTCAGCATTTATTCAGTGCATATGTGCATTGACAAACACACAAAAAAAAAAAAACCCAAAACCTCACACACATCTTCTGCCGCTTAATCCTGTTCAGGGCCGTGAGGGGACGCTAAAGCCAATCCCAGCTGACCTCAGGCAAGAGGCGGGGTACACCCAATTCACCGCTGGGCCAACACACAGACAACCATTCCCACTCACATGCACACCTACGGGCAAATTCAGAGTAGCCAATTAGCTAATCTGTGCCCTCTGTGCATGTCTTTGGACCGTGGGAGGAAACTGGCGTACCCAGAGGAAACCGATGGGGACACAGGGAGAACATGCAAACTCCACACAGAAAGGTGCCCGGGTCGACCCAAGGATCAAACCCAGAACCTCCTTGCTGTGAGGTGACCTTGCTAAACACTACTGTGTCTACACCACCGCGCCTCCATGCCAAACAAACATTTAACAAGAAATAAACATCAGTGTAAAGTTCAGTATGGTTTGACTATTTATTATAAAGATAACCGACAGAATTAAGAACAGTTGCCTGATTTTGTGCGAAACCTTGGGCCTAAAAAGCACTTGACATTTGCAAGCAGGAAGGCCCTTCAGACAGTCTGAAGTCTGCAAAAAAAAAAAAGAAGCAGATGGTGCCAAAAAAATGCTTCTTTTTATTGAAAATCAATCAAAAACACTGCAACCATTTCATACTTTCTTTAAGTGCTTAGTGGCGATATTAATTTGATACAAATTTGAGCCTTTACAGACAGTATTGACTGTTTTAAAACTGAAGGAATTGTGAATAAATAATTTAAAGAAAAAAGAAAAAAAAATACAGAAAAAGAAATCAATAAAGTTACTACATTTGTATAGATCAGCTTTCAGATTTAAAGCTAGAGTAGGCAACACCAGCAAGAGTCTGAAAGTATCCAATCAAAAAAAATAAATCAATAAAAATAAATAAATAAATAATTTCCCACCGGCTCCCTTCAGGGCTCTCTCCAAAGCCACTCCTCGAAAGCACATGAATGCACACTGCCTGACTACTGCTGATGGACAAGTCATGAAAGAGGGAGAGCATCATATCCAACTACCTCATGTCTCACTCACACAAAAGGAAACACCTAACGTCATCATAATGAACGTCAACAACGAACATGGCTGTTCGCATGGCCAATTGTAAACTAGCTGACTAGCTTTAGCAATATGTCTGCCTAACCTTGTGAAAGACTCCGGTTGTGCGCAATATGTGCACAGGCAGAGTGCACACACGCAGTCAGGCAGGTCGGCCCTCAGTTTATTTGGACCGAATAAAAAGATTAGACAGGCTTTTCACAGTCCTGGGACTTACACAGAGGACAGGTTTTCTTTTTTCCAATTTATTCATTGCTGTCGAAATGTAAACAGACTTTAAAAATAAATAAATAAATAAATAAAAATAAAAAATAAAAAAAACACATAAATTGCCATCCTTAGCTTTAAATACACAAACCGTGTGAAAGGCCAGTTTCCACAGAATAATCAGCTTTAAATCTACTGCAGATCCCAAAAAAACAAAGAATAGGGGAAAAAAAAGAAACAAAATCTGCACCTGCGAATGAATCAGGAGACTTGTATTGAACAAAAGCTGAAAATTTTTTATTAACTCCAGAGGGGGAAAAGTACTCTACAATGTCCCTGTATTGCAATTTTCTGAAATTCAGTATATGCAGAAATTCATATTCTAATTCCAAAAAAAAACAAAAAAAACAAACAAAAAAAAAACTCGAGCATTATGCCACAGAAAGCAGTTGTGGGTGGGATGAATAGTGAAGTGGAACAAATGATTGCAAAAGAGAAAGTGGGTCAAAAGCCCATGCCTGCCCAGTCCTCCCTGCTGCACTGCAGCAGCAAAGCCGCCGGATCCTCCTCCATTACTCCACTTACACGAGTTTTACTTAGCCGTGAAATGCAGTACACATCCAAACTGCCTCGTGCCGCTGGGTTGTAATATCTCAGCCTAGCTTTCATAAGCAACCTGTCCAGATGAATTTCTCCAACTGGCACTGCTAAAGAAATCTGCGGATAGTGAGGCACTTAAACACTGAGAAACGCGAGCATAGGAGGAACGGTTTCTCAGTCGAGTTAAAGTGCTGGATTATTGCCTGTTCAAACAGGCTGCTGGTTCAAACCGGTGAAGTGTGCAGTCTCCACTTATTAATCAATTTATCATCTCCACTAAGAAAGTCATAGAGGAGCCAAAAACAGAAAAAAGCAAGAAGGGCTGCCACATCCATCACTGCACCAGCAGTTTGCACTTCTTTTGGTGTAAGAAAGACTCCAACAGGATCTTTGTATTTATGCAGTTGTAAGGCCTGCAGCCTTATGGATATACAAGTTGCTCCACTCCGCGAGTACCCCCGTCCTACACATTTAAGTGTTTTGCTTGCCTGCAATACGTGTGAATTTTCCTAATCATGTCCTTTTTGAGTTGAAGCGGGTATGTTCGAGATGGCGACACACTCAAATGTGCAGGGCAGTAGGAGTTCTCCAGAAGCAGGGTTGGGAACCTATGTTTCAATGGCCTACGGGTTAAAAACTTCACACCAAAACATTACACACGTGCTCAGTTTGAAACATCACAAAATAAGGTTGATGGCATGAACAATCATTTTGGTCACTCTAAGTCAGTGTTTTTCAACCACTGTGCCGTCAGGTGTGCCATCAGGTGTGCTGTGGGAAAATACCCGCCCCCCCTAAATGTAGTTATTTTTGGAAGAAAGAAGAAAATCATACTGAAAAGGTCTAGTTAACTATAAGCTCTGGGTGAATGACGATAGTATTGGGAATCGCTGCTAGATTAGAATTATCGCTACGACCACAGAGTCAAACGTTTAAATGTCGGCCAGAAAACATGTCCTCGGTGCGTTGTTCCAGAATACGAGTTTCGTTTTCACCTCTTTTGGATCCTATATGACCCTTAATAACCTGTTATTTGAATTCAGAGCAACTGATGCTATTGTTCAACACAATGCACAGGCATATGTCACCAGTATAATTTTATTAACTGGTTACCTTCATTTCCAGTCCCCACTTGGGACCAGCAAACATTCCTTACCTTTAAAGCATTTAAAAAAAATAAAATAATAATAATAATAATAATAATAATAATAATAATAATAAAATGCTTAAACACTGACAATTACAGCAACAGTCAACTCAACCAGCTTCATTTTTTTTTTATTTTACATTTCTTTTTAGTAATGACTAGGCATGCAATGATGTCTCGTGAGACTATAAATCGTGGAACAAACTTATGACGATTCGAGTCAAAGGAATAATTTTTAAAACCACACAGTAACACCTTAAATGCTATGAAAGCGCACACAAAAATAAATCTAAAACAGGAAAGAGCTTTTGTGCAACTGCCTGTACAAGTAGATTCAACAATGAATCAGGGCTATCTTTTTACAGACCGCCGAAAGCAAAAGAGAAGAGAAGAGGAGGTACGGGAGTTTAAGTTGAGTACAACCTTCACAACTGTTCAGAAATGTTTAAGAAAAGACAGGTTATTTCCCATTTTTAATAGGGAAGGAGTATTTCATTTGATCACCCACTGTATTTCAATACAACCTTTCCAAAGCATTATTGGTTATTACGAAGGTAAAAAAAAGTTTTTGTTAATTTAATGAAGAGAATAGGCAAGATGATAAAGAATATTCAAATAAACGTTGAATTTTTGGGGAGTGCTTAAATCTCCATTTTTATAAAAATATTTATTTATTCATTCATTTATTTATTTATTTTTAAATGCGGCAAAATGAACTCACGAACCCAATCCTGTGAATCGAACAGAATAGTGAACTGGGTGAACCGTTACATTTCTAGTAATGATGCAACTCGCACACAGCATGGGGTATGTCTGTACGTCTGATCATACTTACAATCCTACCATCAAACAGGACAACAGGATGAAGGCACATAATACAAACTCGTAAGCTTAGTTAACTAGCTAGCAAATTAACCATAACTACAAACTGATAGCTAACTGTATTGTTCTGATGCATCAACTCCCCGGTTTTGGTGAATAAATGGCCATCAGTTCAGCATGTTCATAGTTGCATAGTTGTTAGTGGTTGAAAATGACAGTAATTTAAATGACTAACAATGCTTCTAGACACTCGCCCACTCAGCACTTACTTTAATCCAAACTATGACTAATTATAAATTTAAAGAAACGCTCAACCTGAAACACGTCATTACTGTCTGACAAATCCTAGACAATAAATATAAATGAAGGGCTTCAGCTGAGGCGTTCGACGACTCTAAAATTCACCTTGATCCACCTGCAAAGAATTTACCAGCCGGTCAACTATGACTCAGCCTATTACACCAATTTCTGGAAATATTAGCATGCACATATCACACATGACTATAATCAAGTCACAATCTCTATACATCTCTGAGAATAATCAACTATTGCTATTACTGCCGGACATGTACATGTTGACTGACAGTTACCTATGATTACGTAGCATAATACCAATGGAAGGTGATATGACAAAATCACGTCATGACACTTAAAGAAATCTCCACAGGACCTCATGACAGATCTAGGTTTCAAATAATGTGTGTAAACCTTTAAAACGTAGCAGTATTAAAGATGAGGGGAAAAAAACATCTAAATATCCATTGATGTCTTTCTGCAAGTTACTGTGATCTTATAAAACATAGGTATAATTTTATAAATTTAATCAGCAAATATTGATTTAAAAAAAAAAAAAAAAAAAAAAAACCCTAACCAGTTCTACACACTTTAAAGAGATCATGACAACTTCCAGGTTTCATTCTCGGTGCGTACACATAGCCTTCTTTCAAAATGACTTATCTTGGACAGGAAGGAAGTATAGCTTGCATTTATAGCATGCTGGAGCGCCAAGTCGAAAAGGGGGAGCGAGGGGTGTCGACCGGAACAGTTTACGTAATATAAACTGACTGCGGTTAAATGCTGTCCAAGAAGAACAGGTAAAAGTAAATATGTATTTTATGATATTGGAAATGGAATAAAATAAAATAAAAAAATAAAAAAAAGGGCGTCGTTATGATACAAAAGTTACATATTTATATTTAACAGGCCAACTATCGGTTTTCTCCTCCAAGTTTGCCATAACCTCCAAACATTTGTCTCGGTTGTAATAAATGTTTTGGAACTTAAGGTTGTGTCTCGTTAAAACTTCCCGAGACAAAGCCCCTGTCTGACATCATCCTCCACTACACCTTAGAGAAAACAGTTAGAAAACTGGTGGCACCCTGTGGGTGGAGGTTTGACTCACTATTGCCTACGTGTTTAGATTAAAAAAAAAAAAAAAAAACAGAAAAAAAAAAAAACAAAAAAAAGGGCAGCAGTACCGCACACACGCGCACAGTGCTTTCATATCCTTCTGTTCAAACCCGATACCAGCGCGACACATGAACAGCATGCAACATGGCCTCCTTTTATGGTGTGTCATCATGTCATAAGAGTGTTTCCATTCATACGACTGTGTTTTGCTGTCAGCTCACACTGCTTGCTTTTTTAAGCTTACGCTCACATGATGATTAAATGCTTGTGTTTTTATCCTTCTGAACTTCTCGGCTAAATAGAGGTTGTGTTCTCATTGTACCCGCATGAAGATTTACACTTGACTGACCTTATTAACATCAGATCTCGAGGCTTTATTCCCATAATCACTTAAGACAAGCAATAATCTGTTCAGAAAACATCTGTCTCATGCAATGTCTACCATTAGATCAGCTCTGCCTGGTGACTGTGCTTAGGAATAGTTACATAAGTCTCGGGGGGTGTAATGACACAGCGTATGGTATTCAATACCAGTGTCTTGATTCACTACCTCTGGGTAACAGGAAACCTACGTTCAACAGGCTGCATAATAAAGCAGGCTATTTTATCAGGAAAAACACAGCTTATATTGCGTGAGGTGGAATAAACATTTCAATTTCACCAAGGCCTACTTCCACCTCTGAACCAACAGCTTCCTCTTTATCAGGAATCAAGAAAGGCTACAGTAGCTTAAAAAACACAAAGCAACGAAACAAGTGCATGCGTCTCCTAAGCACGCTAAGCCAATACAGTAAACCCCTGTCTTTCACGGGGCTTACGTTCCAAAACTTTCCACCAAAGACGAAAATCCACTATACACGGACGCCACCCCC
>JAQMCW010000035.1:18485899-18502546 GCA_030068335.1 Chrysichthys cranchii | reverse complement strand
TCGTAGCCAGCAGCCAATCACAACCAAGGATAAATGAACAGGGCATTCCGATTGGCCAGACTCGTTCCTCCAGACATTTTTTTTTTTTCATTATCCCCACAGCTTCGTCTCTTCTGTAAATATGATCTACGCTGTACTGTATTTTATACATTAGTAATATTTTACTCCATTTTAATTAGTGTTTACATTTTATAATACCTGGGAAATCTGAAAAGAAAAAATAAATAATTAAATAGTTATATAAAGGATTTTAAATCCATGAAATGCGAACCGCGATATCACGGGGGAATACTGTATATTCAGTAGTGTCTATAAGTCATATTCAGTAATGCAGAACGCAGGATTCAAAAACACATCCAGGGCTACAGAGAGTTATGGGACTCTAAGGCCCTAGTCGACAGACAAAGTAAGTCGCTGTTACGCCCGTGTCCATCATGTGCCTCCAAGGGGTCCGGCTGACCACTTGTGTTCAGATTTCATTACTGCCTACATCACTTCCGCTAGAACGTCACAGGCCCCCCACGCACAGTTATGTTAAAAATATTAATCGTGCATCATACCCTCGTTATTTTCTTGCACTTCAACCACATACGTCAGTGTTCCTCCCCATATTTTTTCAAATACTGGCACATGGTCACAAGGACAAACCACAACGTCCTGCCTTACTGACGTTTTCTTGTTGCGTTCTTGTCGGGACGCATTAGCGCTTACATTACCAAAGATGTGGCAACCTGGCAAGTGGTCAGAATCGATGCATCTTCAACACGTCTCGGTGGTCGTTCATATTCGTTTTCAGCGCTGTGACCTCGTGACCCGATTGCTCAGGGCACATTTTAAAACCAAGTATAAATAGAGTCCAAGAGCACAGCTATCTAACAGAATAAGGACAGCCCATGCTAAAGATGCACCTCCTTGTGAATCACACCAATGAAAGCTTGGCCTGGTTTAATTTTGCTCATTTCAAGTACACTGCTTTTCTTTTGTTACATGCTGCTAAGAGTCTGGGGGGGGGAAAAAAAAAAAAAAAAAAAAAACCTACGCGCACCGTCATTACGTTTCAATTAATGTACTTAATAAATGTTGAATGTTTTAATCCACTGAAAGTGGAAACCTAAAACGCGTAATCAGACAACGCTCGTTTTTGCTGCATCATTGCACACCTAATAAATATGCTAAGAGGTACGTAATCATTAGGGGTGCCAGACACAAAATTCAAATTCATTGTACCTCACCTACTCCAGGAAAAGCCATCAGATACTGCTTTGTAATCAATTCAATGAACGTCTTATTCATTTTCGCAGGTTACCAGATTCTACAATGCTGTAACTTTACTCATGCAAAAGAGAAACGCTTTTCAGTTCAGGGAAGTCTGTCGTTTTCAGAACGCCACACGGCAGAAAATCTCAAAATGTCACCACATGAAAGGTTTTCCACCACATGACTGTCATGAAGTTGGAGCGTATCAAATGGCGCCCTATTTCCTTTGTTTGCACCCTACACATCATGTAGCACAAAGGCTGAACGCTCGATCTGATGTCTTCACAAATAGCGCTGGAGGAACGTTAGCTCCAGAAAACGCACGGCTGCTCGTTGAGGTGTTAACGTCGGTCGGTAAGCTTTGCACTCGGATTCTTCCGTTTTTCCCCCAATAAAGATTAAACGTCGTCTTGGGTAGCTGTGCTTGGGAGAGTGGGCAGCCATTCAGTGAAAGTTTGCATCTCATTATTTTCACTAAACTTGAAAAGTATGGTCATTAAAATGTGTACAAAAGAAAACCCTCACTGGACCTTGTGCTTGCTTTGACTCCATGAGAAATGCAGCCGTGGCGCAAACACACATTTGAGCATCGAATGACTGGTTTGAATTCAAAACCATTCATTTGGACTTTGAGAACGTTGGTACTCGTCTTGATCACTTCTTCAGGCGATAACCATGCATTCTCCTCATTCCCTCAAGGATGGGGGTTATGTGATGGGAAATAACACGCACTCAACCAGGATTCAGACAGCTCCGAGTTTACATTTGCTGTTGAAATGAAAAGAGCTACAGAATTCTTTAGTGCTCGCTGCTGTCGCTTTACAGCAGGAGTGCAGCCTGGCTTATATACGGACACCTTCGTAAATCAAGGATCTTTCTTCTGCACAACATTCGCGGGCAGACAAGCTTTTGAGACAGGAGAAGACCGAGAGCAGATCTGAGCACGGGTCACATCCTGGAGCAAGCTTCAAGAGCTTCATCTTGTTCCTCTCAAGGCATTTAATATCCCATTCCCTTTGAGTTCCTCTGTGTCACCTTGAGTGAAAAATGCGCTCTGTTCATTCAGAATACATTCATGTTTTTCTCCTTCAAAGCAGGACTGTAATCGTCAAAACTGTAATTTTTTTCACGCATACATAACTTCCTAACACCTGAAGTTGCAGGCGTGTGGCTCTGAGATTCTCACCGACCAAAAGGGAAATTAAGCTGCATCATGCGGTAAGCATGTCTGATGAAATACTACCAAAGAAAACAAACTGCATCAAATTCGACTACATATTTTGATGCCAAAAAAACCAAAAGGAAGGAGTTTTCCATACTTGAATCAGTTTTATTGTGCATGAAACACACTACTGGGAGTTTACAACGTGAACGTGAGTACATGGGCTAAACTGAAGCCATGAACAAGATTTCATACGGATCAAGGAAAACATTACTGTGAGTAAATAAATAGTTAAAAACGAGAAAACTTCAGCTGTAGGATGAACTTGTTACATTTCTCCTTAAAAGATGCCATTTAAAAAAAAAAATAAAAAATTATTTTTCACAAGAGAAGCAAAACACTCCACTGGAATCCCTACCACTAGAGAGTCTACTTGAGACGTTCAGGACAATTCGGTGAAACTGTGCTTGACCAGTGTTTCCAAGTGCACTATTTTTAGTCCCATTAAGTACACATGGTACCTTGGCAAGAAGGTGAACCACATTTAACACGTGTTTATTTATGGCATAGGACAGATGGCGGTGGAAACACCAGCAAAAAAGCCCAACCACAGGTAAAATTTAACCAATCACACAGTGCAAACGCAAATAATGTTATAAAAAGCTAGACTACAATGGCATCACTGGATCATCTGTACTGTATTCATAGGCCTCAGTCCCATGTGTGCTCAGAGATTAAACCAGTCCTATATTTAAACCCACTGGAACATCTAACTTTGTTCAGGACGACATTATCGATTAAGACCTGCTAATAAAATATGGCTGAACTAAATCCCAGGCCCCATGAGCAGACAGAAATGGGTTCAGTCACAGTGAAAATACGTTCCTAGCATTAATCTCGTTTTATACAAAACGCTGGAACATGACTCATGAAAGGGCGGGACATCACTTACATGTAGGCTGTTGCAATGTTAAACACCCCTTTTGCATTTTATACGCTGGCACCTCGGACTCTAATAGTCACTGCACCGTACTGATAAAAAATATGGGATCCAAACGGCACTCAAAAAACAAATCTCCCATGTGTTACGCAAGCCCCACCAGGCCCAGATGTCCTTGATGATCATTCTGTAAAACTGCTTAATTTGTATACTTATATCTTTGAGACTAAAGCTGCAATTTTGTCTAAATCATTGGCATTAGCACCATTAGATTTAACCATGTCAACAAAGGAAAAAAAAAAAAAAAAAAAGCTTTTTTAATGGACCGCAATTCATCATGTTCACAGCAAGGAGCAATATAATTAGATACTTTATTACTGCAGTACTGGCCTTTGCAACCACTCAAGTATACACTTTGTACATCAACAAAGCATTTTTTCACGGGGTTCGGTGTTTATTATGAACAGCCTCAGAGGTCCTAGGGCCATAGGATTTATGCAATATGAATATCAGCTGAATGGCAGTTTTGAGGAAGAAAGCATTTCTAATATAACCACCGGCAAACCCGGAATCTCGAGAGTAGAAAATATTACAAACATGACTGTACTATGATACAACAGCCATAGTTACAGCATGAGCAGATAAGCTAGTAGGGCAGCTAGCTTCAAACAGATGCAGATGGGGTTCATATCTGTATGTTAAAAAGCCTATTGTAGGTCAATGCAATGAAGCCAAAATATCAAAGCCTTAAAGTAACCCAACAATTATTCCAATGTTTACATAAAGAGATAGATAGGAAATGAATGGTGCTCACCAAAGCATAATTTTTGTATCACACAGTCCTCATCCCTCATTTCTTTATACTTTGCTAGGAGTTCATATAATTTTACTGAGCACTGGAGTCAATATTTGGCAAGACCAGCGTTATCCTTCAACAAAGCCTGATCTCTCTCAGGTAGGTTTTCTTATCATTTCTTTAGCTAGTCTCCAAGGATAACCCTCCAGGCTTCCTGAAGGACCTTCCAATGCTCTTCTTTGGAGGTTGGCTACCTTTTGAGCCGTTCTCCGACAACATCTCCACAATGCTTGAATAATGCTTTGGGGGAGGCCAATCCATGACTAAGTGTGATCGTGTCTGTCTGTCCCCCCCCCCCCCCCTTTCCTATCAGGGTATGTAGGAATCCTGTCGAACTGTTCAGAAACACAAGAAAATACAAGTTTTGCTCTTCGAAAGCAAAGTATGAATTAAGAAATGAGGAGTGACGCCTGACTTTCGCACAGTATTGCAGGTATAACAAGTGCTTGGAATGATATAGGTACTATCTTGGCTTTATTTGTGTGTGGGGGGGGGATTATAAACATGTTGCTTCCATGCCACTGAATACATGTGATAAGATTCTCACCAAGTTACCACTAGTTACATTAACAAAAAATAGTAAGTTAAAAATATGAATGCATGTTGTATGTGCTTTAGTCATACTGGGGTGGTCAAAACTTTGTTTTATTTCATCTTGAGTGGCATGAGAGAAAGAGAAAAAAAAAAATTAAAAATTCGCCCTATAAAGATCAAATCCTGATGTCGGAGCCAAATGTAGCCAGGAGCCAAGGGAACAAACTTGACCAAGCACCACTCGCTCCACACAAAAAAGACCAAGGGGTGGAACTGGAATCTGACCCGGACCTTATCTAGATTTCCCACCTGGGCAAAAGTCCAGGGGGTGGAGACAATTTGGTGTGTTTAAGACTGGATAAGTGTGTTAAAGTGTGTTGTTTTGTGTAATACAAAATGTCCAGCTTCTCCTTTAAGACTTTTGGTTCTACAGTGAGGATTATCTCCAATTGGAAATGCTCTCTGATGATGATGGGAGGCATAGTACACTCACTCACCTGTCCCACACATGCCGATAAGTACCCTGGCTATACTACATTTCCCCAGGTGTGAATGAGAGAAAGAGTGCGCTTGTGTTCATGGTGTGCCCTCTGATGGACTGGCGTCCCACCCCATGCCTGACCAGTGTTGCTGGGATTGGCTCCAGGTCCACCACAACCCCAACCAGGATAAAGCCATTAAAGATGGACGAATTAAAATGATTACATGCAAGTATGAGAGACATTACAAGTTCGCCAGTTTGTTTTAATACGTCGCGAAAAATTTTTGCGCACTATAAAATCATCCCATTTTATTTTAATTATTGTAATAAGCTTCAGTATCCAACCATCAACAAATCTATCGCTTGCCTTATTAATAAAAAGACGCCACCTTCCCTTGCTATAATGCGAATTAAATGGCCATCATAACTCAGTATTTTTACCAAATTTCGCCAAAGCTACATTAGAGGAGACACGGAGTCAAAAGCCGCAAGTGGACTGTATTAAGTCAACTATTCACTGAAAATTGCTGTCATGAGCGCAGTAAAAGCCCCGTTAATTTAGAGAGGAGGGAAAAAGACTGTCTGCACCTTGCAGAAAGAGGAGCTACTTCCTACAGCTTTGAACAGCTTCCAGCAGGTACCGCAAGACAGCTGCACAAAAGATGGAGAGGGAGCTAGACAGCAGAAAATATGAGCAAAGAAGAGTACGAACAGATGTTTCCACAACTAGGGAGTGAAAATTATTTCTTGGCAGCACTGTGCGTCATCAGGTTCCTTCAAATCCGATTTAAAAGAAAATAAAGACACTTCTAGAAAAAGATGGAACCACCAGAAAACCAAAAGATGCCACGTTGGACTGACTGAGGAGGTCTGGCTCTACAGAAGGCGCTGCAAAGCCGGGATTTTCTCCAATTATGGCTTCCGCCAGGCATGGAGGTTTGTTGGTTTCTCCCTCCCTCCCTCCCTCTCGCTCTCTTTCTCTCTCTCTCAGATTATAAAGCTTCTCCACTCTGCATCTTTTTATGAGGTAGCTACTCGCCACATATGCTGAACAGCTGCTTCCATAAACACAGGATTCAGTAGTTTCTCATTCAGTTATATATATAAAAACCACCTTACATCATCCCATTTGAGAAAAGGGAAATAACAGGTTTGCTGCAACTTGCAATCTGCTACCTGAAATTAGCGCAGATTAAATTATTGCTAAAAATAAACTATTTTAATGAATTTTCTTTGTGTGGCTTCATGGGATTGGATTGCAGTCAGGATGGCGGTGCACCCATCCTTTACCAATGACCTTGACGCGAGTAGGAGACATTGAACAGGGCAGGAGTTCAGTTGTGTGTGATGCATGAGCTCATGCTGGCGCATTGCTCAAACTATGCCGAAGCTAATGATCAGAGACACTTCATGCTGTCCTGGAGATGGACAAACATCGCCATGGTGACTCAGACACAAATCACCAGGCTATGTGTTGGTACGCAATCATGTACTCACGATGCATACGGACTCACAAAACCACTCACGTATATCCTGGACTTAATTAAGAATTTGCACTCAGCCAAACGAGCTACAGAAAGGTCCATAAATATTTGGACGTTCCCAAAGTTGCCATTTTAACTCCCAAGCACCATATGTATATTGGAGGTGAAAGTAGAAAGGAAGCACAGCTTTAATTTGAGAGCATCTACAATCAAATAAGGCAAACGCTGCAGGAATAACGCCACTTTATACGTCGTCCCCAATTTTAAGAGACCAAAAGTAATTGGACAATGGGCGGCTCAGCTGTTCCATGACCGGTGCATTTCATTCTCTCATCATTTCACTTACAATTAAGCAGAAAAAAGGTCAAGATTTGATTTCAAGTGCAGCCTTTGCAACCTGTTACTCCTAACCCTTAACATCAAGTCCAAAGAGCTGTCACTGCCTGTGAGACAAGCCGTCATTGGCCTAAAAAGATTTTTTTTTTTTTTTTTTTTTTTTTAAATTATTTAGTACATCCTTAAAAAGAATGAAAGCACTGGTTAACTCAGGAGCACCAAAAGACATGGAAGACCACAGGAAACAACTGTGATGGATGACATTTCTTCACTAGGGAAAGAATCGTCATCTTCACAACACTTGGCCTGATGAACACCACCCTCCAGGAGGAAGGCACATCTGTGTCAATGTCAACGTCAACAATTAAGAGCAACTATCGAGGTTTTGCCACGAGCCTCAAAAATGCATGAAATGTTTAAGTTCTGGAAAAACATCCGTAGGTCAGAGGAGAAAAAGATCAACTTGTACCAGAATAATGAGAAGAGAAACATATGGAAAATTGCTCACGAAGAGTTTCTCGAAAGAATACCACCTCGTCTTATGGCGTGGATCGCTGTCAGTGGAATATAATTCCCTTCACTGAGTATTTACGATTGTGACTGCTGACAAAGGCGGCAGATTGAACTCGAAAGTGTACAAGACTTTATCTACTCATTCAGCCAAATGCTGAGTCAAAACCCCTCACACTGCAGACAAACAATGACCTGAAGCATCCATCGAATGATTTTCGGCAAAAAAGCGCCGTGTTCTGCAATGGCCGAGTCATTCACCTGACTTGCGTCCAATGCACTTCCCTTGCTGATGGCAAAAAACACCCCAAGCAGGAACTGAAAACCGCTGCAGTCGGCTGGCAGAACAAGCCCAGCATCTTGATGACTATGGGGTTTCAGGCAGTAACTGACTGCAACGGATTTGCAACCAAGAGGTTTAAATATTAAAAAAAAAAAAAAAAGGGAGTTTAACTTGTAATAATGTTAACTAGTTCAATTACTTTTGGGCCCTTAAAAGGAAGGCAGAGAAGGGGGTAAATATAAAAAGATCTGTAATTCCAGCACTTTTCACCCAATTCGGATGGAAATATTACCCAAACTAAAGATGAAAGTCTGTTTTGAACTCATTCATTATTTACTTTCGACTCTGATAAACGTGGTAGACGCCCAATTTGTCAACGTCCAAATATTTATGAATCCAACTGTATATTCATCGTGACAGCATTGATAAACTATCAATAATTATGACATTGAGACCAAAAGGCACTGAAATACAATTATTTTCATGACATGTCAGCCATACTCTCTTTTGCAACACACTAGATGGGGAGGAGCTGAAAACGAAATGCCAACCTGAGTGCCCAGGCAGCCATGCTCCAGCCAATCACGCCAAGCGACGGGCAGTCTTATTCAAACTTGAGGCCGATTGTGGAAGGCCGACAGCAATTTAAGCAGCCTTGAATTTCTGCCAGGGCTCATCTCCTGTGCACACGGCTATTTGAAGAACATCATTAGAATCTGCGTGTGCAAAACTGAGCACCTGATGCTCGCTCTACATTCCTGCGGTGACCATGAGCCTGGTATTTAAAAACCAAAAAAAATAAAAAAATAAAAAAAAAACACGCTCTAAATTCTCACTGGGTGTGACCAGACGGTGAACGCAACCCGTTTGCTCCAGTTCCTCCAACAGCATGCCACATCCCCAACCTTTTCATCACCACCAACATAATCAGCATCACCGTCCTCATAATTCATCCTCTTATTAGCAAAGAATCAAACAGTTCAAGTATAAAGATTACAGTGGATAATTTACCTTCTAGACATTCTTTACCGAATCAGAAAGATCCAGCACTAACAGATTATGAGCTTACTGTCCATCTGAGAGAGCTCAACGATTGAAAACTTGTCTCAGAAATCTCTGAAATGAGAACAGCACACTCTTACTTAAATTCCGAGTTTGATTCAAAGCCAGGTTATTCCAGAAGCCTCGTCTCTGGAATATATTCAATACTCTTATCTAAAGCTCAACCCTGAAACATTCTGTATCTACTCAATAATGTTAAACAAATCCGCTCTCAACCTGGATAAATGTCTTTAACTTCAAATAAGCACATCCCACCCTAAAGACTCTAAGGCTTTACACTGCATCCTTATAACGTTCTCCTACGGAGAACGAACCTCATTCGCTCCGTCTCCATCTCTCACCCTATTCTTCTCCACATTTATAATTAGCTTCGCCTGCGTCACACATAAGGCAACTGACCTCAACTTTGAGAGCAAAGGGAGGTCCTAGATTGCTGAGAGAAAATAGAGATGATGCGTTTCCAGCTTCTCCTTTATATTTCATCACCTTCTTGACGTGCTGTGGATTTGGAGGAATTACATCGTCTCGGCCCGAGCACAACATGCAATCAGACGCACAGCCGCTGAGACATTTTAGGCCAAGACTGTCTGGACACCACACAGGATATGCACACACCCCATTTTATTGTTGGAAAAAGGTGGGTGTACTCGACACGCTTTAAAAAAAATAAAAAGCTAAATAACCCTGACTGACACGCAAGGGGGAAAAAAAAAAAAAAAAAAAAAAAACTGCCTTTACTGACAGTGCACTGCTATGTAGGATATCAAGCACCACTATTTTATTACCTCCTCGCACCAGTAGTATACACAATTTTCCTTTTAAAAATATGAATTAGAGATTATTACGAAATGGGCATAGCAGGGGCCACTATTATGCCAATATCACAACCAATTTTGCCCCAACTGGTACAGTTTTTAAATAGCATTCATTTTGCGCTAGAGCAAAACTATAAAAGCAACTTACTATTATGATCTTTCCATGTTGGAAAGTGGTTTAAACTGGCTTAAATCTACGTTTATTAAATAAACGGGTTTCTACATGGTGATTGGATCATCATTTGAAATCAACATTAAGATCACGACAAGGAAGAATGCACTTGTTCTTGGAAGATAAGATCATGTGTGTTAATTACATAAACATGGCCGAAATGCTTTCGCGTCAAAATAAAGTCTTCAGTTTACAGTGAGGCAAGAAACAGTTGTACAGGATGCCTTTGCATGCTGTAGCGCCAAGATATCTTTTCACTGGATTTAAGGAGCGTGAACATGTTCCAGCACGACAACGCGCCTGTGCACAATGTGAACTCCACGAAGACATGGCTTGCCAAGAATGGCGTGGAAAAACTTGAGTGAGCCGTACGAAAGGGATTAGGTCTAGAATGGGATTTTCAGGTTGGGTGTCCACAAACCTTTGGCCACATGGTGCGTTTTGGATGATGAATGCCAAGCTGAAAGCGTCCTCGTGACCCACTATATTTAGCCCCGTAAAAGTACTGCAGTCACTCAGTGTATAGACAGTCAGGCTGCAGCAGCACCATAATGATGCGTGCTGTAATGAGAGGGTACTTACGCTGCTGCTTAGCTCTTCAAACTGAGGTTTTCTCTCCAGCAACAAATGTCAGCCAGGGTTAATTAGGGGACATGGCAAATTTACATTTCTAATCACATGTCTCTAAGGGCACTACAGAGCTCCATTCATCTCTCCACTGGTGAGACTTATTGGCATTAGAGCTGGTAGGGCCATGAGCTGATATCACATGAGACTCAGACATGCCTTAAGGTTTCAGGACCATGTCTGTATCCAACCTTTTATTTTGCATTTATTTAAAAAAAGGTTCCCACACCAGAAAAACATGCGGTCAGCAATAAAGTTGGTCAGATGACAACGAAGCTACTACATGATACTAAAAAGGCTTTTATTAAATAAATAAATAAATAAAAACCACAATGATACAATCATGGCAAGTTCAGAGCCCAGTAGATTACGTGTCAAATTGAAACTGATGCCGAAACCATGTCCTAAAGCTACTGCCCGCATCTGTCCTTTGTAGCGCAGCATAAAATATGACTTCGACAAATCGACTCACCTGATCTCAAGGAAATGATGGGACTGATAATACTGGAGGTCTAATTTAGCCTGGCGCTTTATTCAGGGCACTCCTATGAATTAATTATACAGGAGAAAATCAAACTCGGTGCAGTTCAATAGAAGACTTGGAGAGGGCAAACCAAGCCCCCGTAATGCTCTGTGGAAATACATGTCTGGCCTCTTGACGCTTTCCTTAAAGTAAAGCAGGCGTTTATTTCTCAAGCCAGTTTCATTTCTGCTCTCACTCTCATCCAGTGCAGACGCTTTGAAGAGGCAGGTTTCGGAAATCTCATCCAGGTTTGCAGACACCTGCGACGTTATTAACGTTCTGAACTGTGAAAAAACAAGTCAATTATTTCACAGAGGTTACATCAGGCACAAAAGCCCGAATTAAAAAAACAAAACAAAAAAAAGCACCTGTGGACCTGCACAATCCAAACAGATTTCCTTGTTGCCAAGACTGATGTAACACATGTACACGTATCATAACACAGGTGTTGGGAACACACACAAACACACACACACACGAAAGCCAAGACAATCACAAATTAGCCTACCCCAACTCCTGTTTGTCAAGTAAACATCAGATTTCAATTACAGTTATTGTCCAGCACTGGATATTAGCACCACCATAATCTTATGTTCAACAACGCAAGACTTTAAAGGAGTCTTTTAGATGCATTATTAAAATTCTGCACATATATCATATGACTCAACAGTTAAATGTTCATGTCTTGCACATTTACACCTTGTGTCTGTCTACATCCAAAATGTGTTGCCAAAAGTTGTGGAGCACCTGCTACCTCCAGACTTTTATAAAACTTTGGGTTGTATAGAAAAAAAATAATATTAATAAGAGTACGCAACTTAACGTTAACTGAAGCAGACCGTAGACATGTCTTGGCTCATCCACTTCATTTAAAGTTAACGTAGAAACGAGACTTCTGTCCTTCAGGTCATCGCAAAACACTAATCTGTATACTTTTCTTTTTCACCTGCCAGCTAATGTTTCTGAAGCGTGGATGCGTGTAAGCGAAGCTGGGAGCAAAGGCGTGATCACCTTGATGAGTCTTTCCAACAGTTACACCTTCAGAAGTTACGGGATCAGGTGCTATTTTTAACCAGTCTTCTTCCTCAGTGCCAATTTCTTTTTCCCCCACTCAGCTGTTGTGATGAAGGAAACAAATGTCTGACTGCTGTCTACTTTGACCTTCACATTTTATGTTGGATGAAACAACTAGGCACGGCCATAATGCTAAGCTGTTGAATGCGGGTAATTTTTGCTTGTTATTACCGTTATTGAAATTAGGAAATAAAAAAGTAAGAATAAAACATGGGCCAAAATGATCGATTCCAGCATTAGAGAGCTGTGACTTTAATACTAACCAAATTCTCATTTTAGCTCTCTATCCTTAAAATGGCTACAAGGTCATTCAAACCGTTTAAAAAAAAAAAAAAAAAAAAAAAAAAAAAAAAAAAAAAAAAAAAAAAAAAAAACTCCGTTCTTATAGAAGTTGTCTCGGCTTTTATTTAGTCTGATATTTTGGTATTGCACTGCTGCAAAATTAACTCATTGCAGACATGTATAGCACGATGTTTATATCCAGATAAGTTCCTTTCATAGAAATTTGAGGACGATAGCTAGACACAGACAGACAGACAGGCTAAACAATACACTGTTTATCTGTAAATGATAAATCAACTGGTTTCAACCTCTACACCTGTTCTTATGTGTATAAATGTGTGCGCACTGGTTGATGGTGCCATTAGCACCATCTGATCCTCCACTTACAGCATACCACAATGCTGTGCATATGAGACGACACTAAATACCAAATCTCGTCACTCCATTTGGAAAAAAATTTATTCCTAAAGACTTCCTTATTAAAAAAAAAAAAAGCAAATGGCATAAAAAGCAAGTTCACGTGTGAATACATGCAATTACAGCGCAATATGTGCAAGAGGAGCTGCGTGTGTGTGTGTGTGTGTATACATAGACCGCTCCCTTTTCCTTTTTGAATAACTGAGTGGATGCTGCAGTTGTCAAAGTGCAAGAATCTCTGCAAATTTGTAATGTAATGTGCTCCGTCTCAGCAGACTATGCGAGCCATGTCTTGAGGTCATACTTTCAGAAACTCCTCTAGAATATTTACTGAAGCGTTAAAGGAGGGGGAAAAAATCTGTAGTGTGGGACAGGAGTCTGCTCTTGGCACTGCATTGTGTTCATGTTCTCTGAATGCACGGAAGCTCTAATGGTTTCTTCAAGTCTGTGAGCAGCCAAAGGACCTCAAGCTGAAAATACTTAAGACATTACTCAAACAACCAAGTCCAAGAGTGCTTACACGCACACTTTAGAATTACAGCTGCCTCAATACTGCTGATGGTTTGTGTGCGCGCGCACAAACTCTACAGAAAGACGCCATTAGAGCACAAAGTCGTACAGCGATCCCCCGCTATATTGCGGTTCACCTTTTGCGGATTTTTTTTGTAGAACATATTGAATCTACTAGCGTGGAAATCTGCGGTTTCCAGCTATCTGTTTTTCATGCTGAAATATTAAGAACGACATAATGTATTCATTAGAACATACATATATAAATAAATAAAAATGCAGTAAAAATTCCACATGCATATAAAAGAATGAATATTTAAGCAATATAGTAAATCATGAAACATCCTGCTACAGGCGTAGACCAAAAGTCTCGCTTATCACGAGATGAAAAACGTTCCTTGGGAAGATGAAATACCCGGACGTTTTCTGAAGGCGGAAACTCAATCAGAACGCGCTTTTCGTTCTCTTGGGCTCTGATTGGCTGCTGCCAACATGGCGCAATCTCGGATAGAGCAACGGGCACATATATATTAAAAAAAAAACCCTGCATCAAATACGTTTACATTGTGTTTAAAAAGTGTGTTTAAATTAGCTTAAATGTGTGCGAGGGATATTTAAAAAAACTGGAACGCAACTCCCGCGATAAACGAGGGATTACTGTACACCCATTGGTGCCCTTTACAAAAAAATTAAATAAAAACGGAGAACATAAAATTTCTGTCCCCCTTATTTATGTACACTCGTCCCCCGCAATACCGCGGTTCATCTCTCGTGGGTTCAGTGCATCCCAGTTTCTCATTGTGAATCGCAGATTTTTTTTTTTTTTAAATATCGCGGGACTCTGGAATATAAAAAAGTATTTTAAAAAAATGTTCCAACAAACACATTCAAAGAATATTAAACCGTAATAAAATACAGTATGTATTTCATCAGCGGATGAACACACAGTGAATACACGGTGTACTCCACTTCCGCTTGTCAGGCAGATCAGTCAGGTGACCGCGAGGGGGTGCTAGGATTGGCTAGGAAGGATGTAATCAGGAAGTCAGCTCACCAGCATATAGTAACCATGTAGAATTTTATATGCTGTAAAACTTACGTAGGTTTAAGAGTGTAGAAAGTGTTTAAGAGCATAGGACGTGTTAAAGAGAGTGGGAAGGGTTTATAAAGCCTTAAAATATAAAATATATTATATATAAAAATAAATAATACAAGGTCGCTACTTTGCGGATTTGACCTATCGTGGGAGGGGAGGGGAGGGGCGGAACGTAACCCCTGCGACAGGCGGGGGCTGACTGTAATGCAACTCCTGACTGCAGGTGGACAAAAATATCATATGATAAATCAAGTACAATGCACTACAATATTCCAAGAAAAACAGCAATGGTGCGTTCTGTAAAAAAAATAAACAAATACCAAAAAAACTAACTAAAACTACATGAAAAAACCTACAAAAATAAAATGATTTAAAGGCTAAAATAAAGAACATACTTTAAAACTGCTTATGAAACGTTACAATTATGATGTCATGATACCGCAAAGAAGTGCACTGTGACGAAACTACACATCTACGTCACGATACTGATGCATCACGTATTGGCCAGCTTTACTGGCGACAGTAATCCTGTTCAAGCAAATAATACGTCGAGGTACAGGTTTAGCATAAACTGGAGTGAACCTTGTATCCAACAAATTGCACTAGGATTCTTCCAGTCTTGGGTCGTGACCTTGACACGGCGACTGTTTTGAGAAGCAACACTTGCTCGCGACGTGTGGGCATGTTCCTGTAGACAGCTAAAAACAAAGCTTGGGCGTCTTTCTCAGGGACACGCACGCATCAACTCTGTGACCTACTTCTCCACAGGATCTCCACTAGGGCAAAATATTGGACTGCCCTCTCATCAGCGACTCCTCTTCCTCCTTCAGCTGCCTGTCCTCCTCTGCATTTCTAGAGGCCACTTTAACAATAGCTATTGGGCTGGTTAAAAACAGCACCTCAGGAACATGAGGAGGGACCAAGGTCAATAAACACTCAGTATCCTCATACAGAACAAACCAAGCGCTTTGGTTTTGTTTTGTTTTGTTTTTTTTTAATAAACTGCAATCAAGAACGGTAGAGCTTTAATATTTACGTGCTTGATCTTACGTGTGTATGGTGGATAGCGATTTGCCTTGAAGCTAACATTGATATCTTTGGAAAAATCATATTTTGATAAACCAGTTTTCAGTCAAACTAATGAGACAGAAACCTGCTCAGAGGTAATTTCATGATCCCAGTTTCTTTACCAGTCTCTTAAGGAGACTTGAGAGGCATTTGAGTATACATGTGCACGGGGCATAGCCACCACGGTCAGAATTACCGGCACTGCTATTAAATTCTACTTCAGAAAACAAGGATTGACTGGCGATTCTACTTTGTTCAAAACGTGGTATTTATTTCATGAAAAACCCTGAAAGAGACCCTAATTGTACACTGCATTTGACAAGTTTACTCCGATTGCACCTGCTGCAATAGACGAAAACTAGGGTTGCACCGATACCGATACCAGTATCGGGCCGATATTTTGCTGAAATACCCATACTCGTACTCGTCCATAAAGTGCCAATACCATGAATCGATACTCCTATTTCACTGATCGCTTTACTAGGCAGGTGTGATTTGTTGTCCTAACTGACTTCAATCGCTAGGGCAGGGGCTCTTAAAGTATGGGTCGCGAGGGCATGACTTTAAAAAAAAAAAAAATCATTTTTCTTACAGAAAAAAAAAAAACTTCCTCTGCTCGCAACATTTTTACGGCGTGCACCCCCCGTCGTCGCCATATTTTAACAGCGCACACCCCTGTCACTGCGGGAGGGTTGGGTCGCGACATACCCACCGGACCTGAATTTGGGTCGCGCCCAAAAAAGTTTAAGAACCACTGCGCTATGGGGAGACAATGAGCCGGAAAGTTAACGGAGATGCGATCAACAAGTTAGTGTGACTCAACACCATGGAACTGAGCTGTGTGCTGAACTTAGGTACGTGCGTATTTATGCTAATCGCAGTGGCTAATCTGCATACTAACTCTGTTCCGGACTTTTCTGGTTGCGCAATCGCAGTAAAACCACTCCGATTGGCTGGGTTACAGGTAGGGTTGCCAACCGTCCTGAATTACGCGGGATGTCCCGGAAAATGGGTGATTTTGAAGTGTCCCGTCTGGGACAGCTTTAGTCCTGCATTCCAGACACAGCCTTGCCGGCCAATGATAGATTACTGTCAGCATAGCAAGTGCGTGGTGTGTTTTCGTGTCTGCACTGGCCACTAGTGGTGAGCGGTGACAAA
>JAQMCW010000035.1:18435491-18447920 GCA_030068335.1 Chrysichthys cranchii | reverse complement strand
TACTTTCAAGAAATATGACTGTTAATATTTCTGAAATTTCAATTTGTAGTCAAAGTCCCAAATGGGGATCATGGCACTATTTTTTATGCCATTCATTATATGATCCCCAAATGGGGACCACAGAAGCTAATGGGTTAATGTGACAATGTGTACACAGCGAAGGCACTTTCATCTTTGTGACTTACAGTGGCTTGCAAATGTATTCGACCTCATAGAAGTTCCCAGATTTGCCTGAAATGATCAATGCACATCTTTGATATTTTTATATTAGAAAGTCCATGTTAATTAATGATCAGGAAGTATTTCAAAGGAAACTGAGCACAGAAAAATGTGGCTTGCAGAAGTATTGCGGAAGCTCTGTCTTCAGGAGGAGGACACAATTCACTTTTAATTGGCCTTCACTTGTGAATATAAAAACACTTCCAATTTTCTGGACAAAAATCACCTCAGTTGATCCGTCAGTGAAGAGCCTGGCAGTCTGAGGGGAAATGGGTGAAAATGAAGACTAATATGCATTCTAAACATCAGGCAATGGACTTTTATAACTTAGAAATAGGGTGTAAAATAACACCTGAAAGGTTGGGCATCCCAGTAAGCATTCTGGATCAATAGCGAGGATGTGGACGCTGCCTCACACCACCTGAGAAGTGCCGTGAAGTTGCATGAGTTTTGGATTACATCTGTTCAGTTCAAACAGCTAGACAAACAGGCTAATACCTCATAAGAGCGAAATAATAATTATAACGGTGATAAGAAACGGTTGTGAATTCCACCCATGAGACAGTTTATTTAAAAAGAAAAAACAAACAAACGAAAAAGGACTGAGATAAATCACAGAGCCCTGGAGCCCATGCTGAGACCTGGATTACGCGACACTGGAACAGTACAGTTTAAAATTAACACCATTACTCGTGCCGTCCCCGAAAAGGTGAGCCCATCACTACCCGTACGAACGAATGACATTTAGATTTATACTGGAGACCTTTGACTAAACAATTCACAAAAAGGTTTTAGAAACATGTTTCTCCTTTAAAAAAACAAAAAAAACAAAACAAAAAAAAAACCCCAAACAAACCATAAACTACTTCCTGCTGCAACTACTACCCTGAGATGACCAGGAAGTTTTATGTAAACACAGGAAAACAACAATGAATGTCTTTGTTTATCAGTACAGATGATGTTTGTAGAAAGGTTGATGGTTGTATACACAAAAACTGGATTTAGATTTAGGAAGGTCGTAACTAATGCAGACAGAAATACTCAACAAGCCGTTTAATCCGTGCTGTGTGCACTTCTTAACGGATTGCTACTGGGCTTCCTGAGATCCTTGATTAGGCCAGTACCATCAGTAGGGACAACTGACAAACAAACCTCTTGTTTTTAGGTTAAATGACACCTCAGTAAACGGCACCATATAGGGGGGGAAAAAAAGAAAGAAAAAGATCGTGAAACGTGCCAGTATGTATTAATAAAGCAAACGTCCACTTCCCCTTTTTAATTCCACAGGCAGTATACCAGCAATTATTTTTGCTTTGTTTTATTCTATACTGGGAACTTGAATAAGTTGTGTTATGCTTCTAACCAAAACAATCTTTACATTTTACACTTGCTATTTAGGGTAACATGGGAAAAGGCTTCATTTTAAACCGTTTTTTTGGGAGATGTCCAGCAGCTGGCCTTGAATTTGAATTGATCTTGAGAGCCACCTGTTTCCTCGACTATTTACAGAAACTTGTATCCTTCCACAAGTACTGTTGCTCCACAGTGGAAAGGAGTTGCTGTGATTCAAAACAAAACAAGACTGATTTTTTTTTTCAACCCCCCCACCCCCTCAACGCTATATTTAAGCGTTAGCACAACACCTGCCTTCTAACGAAAGCCCTACAGCTATAAAGGCCAATCTGGGATTCCTACCAAAACATCCAAACAGAGAGACATCTCAAACTTGGTTTTATTACATCTTAAATAACAGTACATTTTAATATAGTATCTATCTTGCATCCAGCTTTCTGTGGTACACCAACAGACTGAAATTAAATACAAAAGGTGAGGAGTGCGGAGCTCTACACTTAATGATATGACAGTTAAGTAATGATGAGAAAATAAGGTGGGGAATCCATTTTTAATTGAACTGCAATTAATCTTTACTGGTGGCAGCACACACAAATACATCACAATTATTGTACATTATCGCAGAGAGTGAGAGAGAGAGAGAGAGAGAGAGAGAGAGAGAGAGAGAGAGAGAGAAAGAAAAAAAAGTCACAACTATCAAAGAAAGTGCATCTGTTTACAGTGGTGGTGGGGAGAGGATAGAAAAATCTGCCGTTTCAGATGCCAATTTCTAGACATAGGAAGCCAAACCGGTGTTTCTTTGGACCCATTCCTCTGTTAATTTGAAATTGAGCAAAATGTCCTGGTAACTGTTTGACATTTGGCGGCTCATTGGCGGAGCGCGGGGCAGAGGAATTCTACAGGGAACGTGTAGGTCTCATTCAGTTTTACACTTGGGTGCATAGCTTTGCCAGTAAAAGTAAACGATGTGTACACGGTGTGGGAGAAATGACTGGAATTAAGCTTCAGCTGTTACAAGGTCTTACCACATTTCACCATCGTAGCAGAGATCAGTAGATCAAAAAAGAAACGAGCACCTGCTTAAGCATTTCTACAGCATGCGACTATGTTACTTAATGGCAGATGAACGAACGAACAAACAAAAACCAAAAAAAGGTTAAAGTTTTAAGAAGTATTTTCAGACATTGATTTGTACAACATTTCATTCACAGATTCTGACCTGTATTTTCAAGCACAAACAGGGATATCTGTTTTTAGAAAAAAAATTAAAAAAAAAAAAAAAAAAAAAAAAAAAAAAAGGAGAAGAAGAAGAAAAAAAAGGCCTTCCGCCCCACGATCTATTTAGCCTCACTAATAATAATAATAATAATAATAATAATTATAATAATAAACCATCCCTGGACTGAAGATTCACAAACGCACAAAATAACTCCAATAGAAAAAAGCCAAACCAGAAGAGAAGCTTCGAGGTTAGTTCAAATGAGAAACCTCTATGAAAGAGAGGACTGGGCTGTAAATTTTATCTTCTTTATTAAGATTCACTCTTGATGTGATTAATGGCGTGTGCTTGGTTAGTTAACGCGTAAAACATTAGTCAAGTTTCTTATTGTGCAAACAAAGCTGACAAGACTGGAAAGAAAAGTAGCTAGGATATAATGCTGCATTCGCGTGCAAGTCAGATACTCGTATTTACAAGCAGCCATTTGGAGATAAATGACGCGAGTACCTCGGACTCAGAAATGGTAAAAGACTTAAAAGATATGGCGTATTTATGGCGGCTTCTTTTCTCTTCGAGGACACACGACCGTTATTCACATCAAAAGTTAACTAATGCACAGATTATGACTTTTTTTTTTACTTTTTTTTTTTTTTTTACAATTTTTTTTTTTTTTTTTTTTTTTTTTAGAAAACTAAGGCTGTTCTTATTACCCAGTAATTGCTGACAACTCAACAACCTTTGAACAAGATGAACAGTTAAGAGTTGAAAGCTGCTTGGGTCTACTGCTTTGTTGCCCAAAACTAGAAACCATGACTTGACGAGTGAGCACGCACCCCCCATAATGGCAACTAAAGTCATGCTCATGAAGACGACTTTTACACACAACACACTCACACATACACGCTCTAGGGCAATCTAGTGCACCATTTAAAAAAAAAAAAAAAAAAAAAGAAAAACAAAAAAGAAAACAAAAGTCTTCAGAAAAGAAAAGGCTGCTATTCCTTCCATGTCTAATCTCAGCCTTCTACACATCTTATTTTGTCTCTAACATTCACCCACAACATTACAGGATTAAAAGGGGTTGTTTTTTTTAGATTGGAAAAATATCTAAAAAAGAATGTTATGAAGGAAAAAAGATCCAAGAATAACAACAAAAAAAGCCTGATAAAAGTCTAAAAAGAAATAAAAGTTAAATAATTTGTACAATTACACTCCAACATTTGCTTTCTAGACACATGATACATAAGCATGGGATGATAGTGTTTGTCAGGGTGACACAGAATGGTCGGAGAGGGAATGCACAAAGGTATTCTTTTGATAAGACAGGAATTCTTCTTTTTTCTTTTTAGGTGGGTGATCGAACAAATTGTGCTCTTCTTTGTGTAGGAAAGGCATTGTTTTTCCATAGAAGTTTTTTTTTCTTTTTCGTGGAGGTGTCTGAGTCAGTTTTGTTGTTGTTGTTGACGATGCTGTGAAATTTAACATTCTAAAGTTGGAATGGTCTTCCAGTCAACTTTGGAGTTCAAATGACATCTAAAAGGATCACAAAAGGAGAAACGGGAGAGCAATTAGTATTAAAGTATTCAAAAACAAGGATTCTATAACAAAAACACTGAACTTCCTTCATGTAGTGTGACTGCTTTTTGCACGGTTAGTGAAAATATGCGATACAGTACAATTAACACATGAATAGTCAACATTTGCTACCTGAAGTCCTGAACCGAACCGTGCAGTGACAAAAAAAAATTATAGCTGAATTAATGTAATGAATTTTTAAATTTACAAGCTAGGTCAGCTCCATAAACTAGTGAATATTCACAGCAAACCTGAGACACTGTTTTCTATAATTTGACCCACCATCCTTCTTTGTATACTAAATCTAAAATAAGCACTTCCTTTTACTACTTTATTTCCTCATCACATTCTGCCAGTGTGCGGTTTAGGGATCATTTACAGCAACTTTGCAAAGAAATCATTTGAATAATAATCAAATAAAAAAAGTTTAAAGTTTACCATGATTGGAATTATTTACTTTTCCAACGTCTACTTGCATCCATTTTTAATCTGCAATAATATTTACCTTGCATGTAAAGGAAGTGTGTTTAACCCTTTAATACCTGAACCAAGAAGTAAAATGACAGAAAATTCTTTTTTTTTTTATTTGAAGCCTTTTAGTCCCTTTAACAAAATATAAAACAATAAATACAGATAATTTGCAAGTATTTTATTCTGTATTGTATTTGATACTTTGGGAATTACACACAATTTGGGCAATAACAAGGTCTCAGAAAAGCATGTATCAAATATGATACGCACGGGATTAAAGGTTAAAGGTAAAAAGAAGCTGCGGCTTACTGTGTCGGACATGTGTTGAAAGCACCTTCTGAGATCAGTTCCAGATCTTGAGGAAGCTGTCCCAGGACCCTGTAGCCACAGCCATGCCATCATCGGTCACACCCAGACAGCTCACACGGTTGTCATGGCCAGCCAACACACCTGCAATGAAGCAACAAGGAATGAGGACACCATTGTAGTAATTATGATAACGATTCGGGTTACAAGATCTGTCTACCATTCTGCTTGATAAGCATCCTCTACTCATTTGCAAAAATTTGCATGGCTATGTAGAGCAATGCTGCAGGATTGTGAGAAAACAAGTCCTGTTAGATATACTCAGGAAAGGGGGGAAAAAAAAAAAAAAAAACCTTTCCAACATTACTCGAAAGGCTGGTTTGCATTTAAGGCTCATGCAGAATGAATGACGTTGCTGTTACTTTGCACCTGTTTAAAAAGCGACAGACTGTGTGCTTGTATCACCTGCACGATCGGCCTTCAGGCTGTCCCAAACGTTGCAGTTGAAGTCGTCATAGCCAGCGAGCAGCAGGCGGCCACTCTTGGAGAAAGCAACTGAGGTGATGCCACAAATGATGTTGTCATGAGAGTAAACCATCAGCTCCTGGTCTGCACGCAGGTCGAATAGCCGGCAAGTGGCATCATCTGAGCCGGTGGCAAATGCGTTGCCATTGGGGAAGAACTGCAGAGAGACAGAAAGCTTTCAGAGCTGTGTCTTTATAACCTCCGATATATGAACAGGCAATGAAATGCAATGTGAAAAATTCACAATGTGAGTAAACAGTCTATGAAACAAGCAAGCGTAATGAAAGGAAAGTTGCTTGTGACGAAACGCTTGATTCATGAATAAATGTAGGTCAGCTAATACACAAGTTGAGCTGCAGTGCTACTCACACAAATGGCGTTAATGTCGGACTCGTGGCCGGTAAAGGTCTGTCTGCACATGCCCTCGCGCACGTCCCACAGCTTAGCCGAGGCATCGCAAGCTCCAGACACAAAGGTTCTGGTATCTGGAGCCAGGGACAGGCTCATCACATCTCCAGTGTGACCTGCGAAAGTGGTTGTCTGCTGACCGGTCTCTATATCCCAGAGAGCACTGGAGAGCACATGCACAAAGACACACCATGTATACTGACCAAAATGACCTTCATATTCACTTTAAAAGTTTAAAAGATTCTCAGCATTATGGGGCTGGGTGTCCAAGTTGTGTTGGGTAAGATAACACTATTTCAATGATCTCTAAAAAATAAGTAAGTAAATAGTGCGGTGCAGCATATGGAACCACCTTATTAAACATTTCAATCTAAAGAATGCATTGTGAACCAAAACTTAACAGATTAGGCAATCCATCAGTATCCATATCAACTTATGTAAAACCATAAAATCGCTCACCAGGTGGTGTCACCAGAACTTGTGACAATCTGGTTGTCATCAAGGAAGCGGCAACAGGACAGGTATCCTGGAACCACAGTCGAATACAAGTTAAGCACTCATTTATACTAAACGGTCTGAAATCCCATTCGTTCTTAAACATCTCTCTACAATGCAACTGGTCTAAACCATGGTCCTTTATTAATACACTTGGACAAACGGTTCTTGGCCAGAGTGTTATTGTGGGATTAGGAGCTAGTCAGCAGCTCCTAGCGGTAGCAGAGGGGACCACTACAAGCATCACTACTAACAGATGGTCAAAATCACGCACAAGTGCAGGCACACTGACGGCACCCCAAAACACAAGCACGCGTGTGTAAGAGCATGTAAGTCATAGCCACAACCTGTGTGCCCAGCCAGCTCACGGCTGACGCGCACATTGCCCTCGCGAGTCTTCAGGCTGTAGATGGAGCAAATGTTATCTAGGCCTCCGCAGGCCACGTAGTTTCCTGAGGGGGCGTAGGCACATGTCATCACCCAGGATGAGCGCAGTGGGATAGCATGGACCTGAAACACACATGCAATTTTTTTGTACAATTGTATAAACCTTGATCACAGCCCTTTCACCATGCTGCTGTTCTTTGCCTACCTTGTTTGTAGTATAACTGTCCCAAATAATGAGTTTACCATCCTGGGATGCACTGACCAGCAGCCTACAGGGGGAAAAATAGCATCAAGGTACTTTTTCAGGCGGTAATGTGATCTTGCCTACGTAATGCAGGGTTCAGTTTCAGTAACATGAGAGCAGCTCACATGAATAAGCGTCCATAAAACCTGGTACAGCATAACCATTACTTAACAGCAATAACATTTGCTTAGTCATAGGATCTACAAACATCCATCATCTGAACACGTACACAAGTGTGTAAAGTGATGCACCACAGCTCTAAATGCAAATGCATCCATAAGAGTAACTGTAACGGTCTGAATTTGACTAACAGCAATGGCTTACTACTCGATGTATGTTTTTATAACCGAAGGATAGATCCAGCAAAACAGAAAATATTTTAATCAGATAGCCGGTTCAAAGTTGAAAGAAAGAACAAATTAAGTAGAGCAAAGTTTCTTCATAAAAACAGAATAACAAAATGCATGGTTTAATTGGTGGTACAAGCTGAATTAAGGCAAGGACACAATAAAGAACATTAAATATAACAATCCTCCTACTCAGCAATTGAAAACTTTAACTTGATCCGTATTCTTGTAACCCATGAAATTCTCCTATGTTGAGAAAGTGCTCCATGTGTTAACTTAAATTGAATGTTAAGTAGTTTAAGTACTGCAGCATGCATTGTAGGTCTAATCATTTCCTATTACGGGTTTCTCTCGGCCTTTAAATCACTAAAAAGCTTATTAGCTAATCGTTTAAAAATTGTACGTGCAACTTGTTTCAACAGAACCCTGTGTAGATTTATGCTTCCCTAAATAAAATACTAATAAGAGAACACGCCAATATTCGCTGCTAACATTGAGTACCTGGAGTCAGAGCCCCAGTGCATAGCATAGATCTTAGCCAGATGTCCTCTCAGTGTTCGCCTTGTGCGCATCTGGATTCTCCCCACAGGGTCGATGTTGGCTGTTATCTGAAACGAAACAAAACAAAACAAAAACAAAAAGTCACACCATCATCTTCTGAAGAACACAATGAAATGACCAAATAATAACACCAACGTGAAAAAAAGGACGCGGGTATGATTTCCCCTGCGTAACATGATGTTACCTGTGATAGTGTGGCATCTGCACAGGCTTTCCTCGCATCCTTAAGAACAGAAACATGAAGAATTTAAAGCAGTGAAGTGCAAAATGGGTATAAACAACAAACTGAGAAAGCTGCAAGTAATCTGTGTAACCGAGTGTCACCACAGGCAGTGTCAAAAATATTTCTAAATAAATGTCCAGACAAAGATTTTAATTAAAATATTACAATGGGTTCTCCTTCTCATTAATGCTAGCTACTGACTGATGAGCAATAAATATTATAACTATTTAAAATATGTTCTTTAGAAAGAAGTGCATTATTGTATAAAGGCGATACTTTGCATTTATTTAAAGTGAGTCAGGTGGAAAGAGCAGGCTTTTCAGTAAATACAAACAGTCATTCAAACGGTGTTCGGCAAACTATGGAAATCACTGGCTACCACATGAAAATGTCCCTCAGTTATGCAAAGCCTGCTTTCATGACTAACAGGAAAAGCCTAAGCAAGTTAGCTAGGCAACAGGACAATTTGATTACATCTCTAATCAACTGCAGCTTATTACATAAAACGATCAGTCTCACTTTCCATACTACACTGTATAACTTGTGAAACGCAGTCTGTATTTTGGCGACAATGAACATTCATTGGGCACTTAATATTAGGAACACCCAAACACCTATTCATTCATGCAATTATCATCATGTGGTGGCAGCAGCGCATATAAAATCAGGCAGATACGGGCCAGCAGCTTTGGGTAAAGATCATATCAACCATCGAAATGATGGGGGAAAAATCTCGGTGCAGACAGAAAAGTCTTGTTGATGAGAGGTCACTGTAGAATGGCCAGACTGGTTCGAGTTTACAGAAAGGCAACGGCAGCTCGGATAACCACTCTGTACAACTGTGGCGAGCAGAGGGGGGGCAATCTCAGAACGCACAACACATTGAACCTTGAGGCAGACGGGTTACGACAGCAGACCATATTGGCTTTCACTTTTGTCAGCCAAGAACAGAAAACTGGGGCTGCAGTAGGCACAGGCTCACCAAAACTGCCCAACTGAATACTGGGAAAAACATGGTCTGGCCTGATGAATCTGGGCTTCTCCTGAGGCACACAGGTGGCAGGGTCAGAATTTGGCACCAACAACATGAATCCATGGACCCAACCTGCCTTGTGTCAACAGTCCAGGCTGGTGGAGGTGGTGTAATGCTATGGGGAATGTTTTCTTGGCCCTTTTTGAGCCACTTAATACCAAAATCAGTCATCACTTGAATACCACGGCCTATATAAGTATTGTTGCTGAACGTTGCTGTGTTCCAATATCAATACTTTCATGAGTACACATACTGCCCTACAAAGGCAAGAGACCTTAACTTGCCAGAGTGTGAAACTGAGAAAAAATTACTTTAAAGTTTAAATATTATATAATATTTTTGTCTGGACAAAACAGAAACTTTAGTCATTTTTCTCAGTTTCACACTCTGGAAAGTTAAGGTCTTTGTAGGGCAGCGTAGTACACAGTCTGCACTTACTAAGTAAAGAGATTTCAGTAGCTAAATGTTGTTCCAGATCGCCTACTCCATGGTGCACTTACCGGAAATCACGCTCACGACTGCCGCCACAGCTAGTCATCCTGCCAAAAATCATCCCCAACTTTGAACAGCGAACAGATTTTTCACCCTTCACAGATTTCTAGCTTGCAAAATGACTTCACTAATGCAGGCTGTGTGTTTGTCCCAAAGCAAAAGTGGTCTAAAACATGACAATGAGTTCAGCATTCTTCAGTGGAATTCACCGGATCTGAATCCAATAGGACACCTTTGGGATGTGGAAGGATGGGAGATTCGCAGGATGAAAGTGCACCTGAAAAATCTGCATGAATTATACAATCATGGCATCATGGGCCAGAGTCTCAAACGAATGTTTCCAACATCCTGTGGAATCCGTTCCCAGAAGAATGAAGGCTGTTTTGAGAGCAAAGGGAGGCTGTGCCCAGTATTAGTATAGTGTTCCTAATAAAGTGATCAGATCTTTAGAGTATCTCTAAATTATGAATCTCTAGATTCCATTTTAAATGTTTGGGCCCTGATTATCTGATTAAAAATATGCTGCGTCAATAAAAATGACTGTATAGGAATGTCTTTTTTAACCAGTTTTCTTTAGTGCACATGATATTTCAAGAAAAAAGTGGTAAAGAACATCATGCTCCAATACCATTTCCTTTATTTTTAAAATGTTTGGGATTTGTGTCGTTGGAACTTCCCTCAGCAGCAATTCCGGAAAAACTGAGACTCTGGTTTATGATGGACACCGGGCTTCAACTCAGCCCGAAAATTAACATAGTCGTGAGCGCTTATGTTCCATTTCTAGGATTCAGATAACGAGACTGCAACATCTCAGACTGTGTGCACCACTGCACCAGCAGTGAATGTGGCAGACCTTTTGCTTGGATTTAGCGTCAACTTAAACATTCATCACTAAATAACACTGTGGTGTACCACAAAATGTTTAAATCATATGAACTACAGGTCAGGTAACAGCATCTGAAATAAAACAGTGGGCCATTTGGATCACATTAACTCATGCACTGATAATCCTTGCATTTGCATATGGGTTTCTGAGACCAACTACATCCTTTAGATATCCATGAAAGCTGAAACGTAAACCTAGCAGCCATATTAAAAACCTCAGAGTTGAAGAAATGTGTTAAGAGCATGTAACAATCCCGTAGTATTCTGTTCGTATGGAAACTGAGTTTATTTATAAATTCTCTAAAATCCTCAGCAGTGGTATGTTCACATAATCCAGAAAGAGAGTCCACTTTAATTATTAAGTAGCCTTTTTTTTTTTTTTAAATGAACAGTTCTTTTGCAGATGACCATGGGGTGGCAAAACAATTGCAGCTCACCATTTAAAAAAAAAAAGTTTTGTTTTTTTTTTTTTTTTACACACAAGATAATTTTTTTTTTTTAAAAACACCACATTAATGAATGACGGCCTCCCCTAAGTTTTTAGTTTGAACACTGGGTGTCACCATCATGCAACATGGACTGATACCAATTCTGTCCTCTTTCGCTTCCTCAAAATGCAGAGTCAGCTTAATTCTATAGACCTACATTACATGTTCCCACACATTTCAGTACGGGGACAGAAAACAGTACGTCTGTAGTTCAGAAAAGACGCATCAGATTAATCTGGGCCCATTCAGCTGCTGTAAATGAAGGAATACATTGTAACAAGAGCATTAAACAAAACTTTAGCCTTTCATGCATAATGATGCCAAGTGACAGGAAGCAGCCTGTGAGCTCAACAAACTCATTTCCTGCTCTCCTGCTAACTGAAATCTTTATCAGAACTACACTCATGCATGCAGTTGATGCTTCTGAACAGCATTTTCTGCTGCTTGATGTGAGTCGCTAAGAGTGTGTGTGCGTGCGAGAGAGAATGTGTGTGTGCAGGAGGCGGCGCTCACTCTGATCTGGTTTTTCAGCTGCTCGGCCTCCTGGCGTAACTGATCCAGTTCACTCATTTTCTTCTTCTAAAGCTCTTCCTCGCTCCTACTGCCGGGACACACACTGATCTGTGACACAGAAAGAAATCACACACGCACAACTGAATTGTGAGATACCATAACACGTGATGGCTTAACAAATTAATTTTAGGAGCAGGAAGGGGATTCTGAGAAGGACTTGGACAAAAACATTTGTACAAAACAATGCAAACATTATTCATAGACATAACTCTTGCTGATAAAATCATCAAAGCCCTCGGGACACTATTTATAACAGTGGCATACACACATGATCTTTAAGGAGTGTTTGACATGCGGTCATAATATGTGCTTGGTTTAATGTTTTATGGCCAGCAAATCGTTACCGTTAGAGTAAAACTCATCACGTTATCTACTTTCTAGTTATTTGGCCTTGAGGAAGCACAGTGTAAGGTCAAGGAACATGTGCCATGATGAATAGTGCACAAAAGGTGTTTCATACATGAATCAAACACCAAAATACAGTTGATCCTCTCATTAATGGACTAATGGGGGGGGGTCGTCCGTTGACTTGGATAGTCCGATGATGTGAAGTGTTTTAGTGTGTGTGTGTGTGTGGGGGGGGGGGGGGGTAACATAATGGAAATACAAGGAAAAACACCACCAA
>JAQMCW010000035.1:18390581-18405067 GCA_030068335.1 Chrysichthys cranchii | reverse complement strand
ACCAATGTAAATGGTCATGACAATATAGTAAACACATTGAATGAGAAGGTGTGTCCAAACTTCTGGCCTGTACTGTAGGTGCATTGTGAAATCCACCGTTCGATTAAGTGTTGAGTTCACTCACTGTGTTCATTTGTAACCAGGTGGATGAGGGTTACGAGTAACAAACGACAACAAAATTAAATGGTTAAAATTAAACCGAAATGAAAACCGCAATTTTGATAGAACATTATGAATTCCATCTAAGGAACCATATTAATGATTTATCGGCCCATGACAAAAATGTCCATGGCTGATTAGATCACTGCATAAATGAGCAGGTATAGAGGCGTTCCTTATAAAGTGGTGGGTAAGTGTATACTCTTACGGGCTACGGTTACCTGTGACATCGTCTGGACTGGAACTTGCCATCTCATTCCCGTTAATTCATGCACTTCTTTAATTGAAGAATGGCAGGGGGAAATTTCTTTACCGCAGCCCTTTAATTCTGAGCCAATCATTTCTCTTTCACTAAGGTTAATTTGCGTAACAGTGAAAGGCTCACGCTTGCATTACACTCTTCTCTCTCAATTCTCAGACTCTGACAGCGGGTCAGGGTGGCGCTCAGGTGGCGAGTCGGCTGGTCTTCACGGACGTCGCCGACGCCATAAACGTATGACGTCACTCCCGAATGAAGACGTGACAATTTCAGAAACCTCCACGGACATCATGGAGGGAACGGGAATTTTCCAGCTTTGTCTTTTCGCACTTGGCGGGAACCGGATACTGACTTATGGAACATCTGTAGACTATAAGGGAAGTTTCAGACTATCTCTGGGAGACTGGTAAGATTAGGGTGCATTTGCTGTACTTTTATTTATTTTTTTTTAAAGGCATCTCTGTACATTTTCTAGAAAAAGGTCTGTTTCATTTCATTTCCAACGATCCCTTATAAATGTGTTCTGTAGACGTTGTTTAGAAGTGTTCTGTGAAGAAATTTACTTTATATATTGCTTGTAAGCTTTGTTCATAAATAGTACTTGCATGCATTTTTAGATAACTGATGTACACACATCAGTCCATCACACTATTTTTAACAATAGGCATTGTAACGAAGCAACGCTAGGCAAATCCAGATGCCGATTAATGAGGCGACAGGGGAAAGGACAAACTCCCTGAAACATCATGAGGAAGAAACCTCCAGAGGCACCAGAGATTTCTGGGTGACACCAAATAGTGGAATAATAAATCATTACTGTGCTTCAATGGTGCATTATCAAATCAGCACTATATACATATGTATATGCTGAAAGCATATTGCGAGTAAGATTAATGAAACAAGCACAGAACAGTTTTTTTTTGTTGTTTTTTTTTTTGTTGGTTAGAACAGCACTTTTAAAGTACAGGTGATAGAAGTTGTAGAAATTTTGTGATTTGCCTTGAAGTCTTCTGTCTAAAGCTAGGAAATTGCAAGGCACCTTTTCATTACAGCTAGAGGACATATTGTTCTTCAAGTGTGTAAAAATGTAGTAGAATGGGTTGGGAATCTGACGCACGTTTTCTCTGCCACGGCTCAAACCACAGCTTCCCGAACTTTCTACTTCTTACTTCTCTCCTGTTCATGTTGTCTTTATCAGCTTCTCTATGCTGTAAAAACTTTAAAAAAAATTCATACTCAGAGCCTGTATGTACAATTTTTTAACTGTATTCAGAGAGAGAGAGAGAGAGAGAGAGAGAGAGAGAGGTGACTTATATTATATGTAAGGTCTCAAAGACAACAGGTATGACCAAGTGAGACAGGTGATCTAACCTGGAAAGATCTGAGATCTTTTCTGAGAGCTTTTCTACAGAACAGTTTCCTCAAAAGCTTCTGCAAAACTGCACCAGTGCTACTGAAGCAGACCACGATGAATTTCAAAGTAAGCATAATGTCAGTTCATGGCTCCGTTTTGTTAAAATAGGGTGAATTATTTTTTTTTTAATAAATAAAAATAGTACTAACATGAGAGATGAACGGACAATGGCATGTACGTTATTATGCACCACCTTTACAATAGAAGCACCATTTGTCTTCACACAAAGCTGTTCAGAATGAAGCGAAATTATGGGCATCCTCTTTGTTTTTAGTAGATTACTTGTGCACTTGCCCTGAAACGTGCTTCCTTCCTTCTCCTACTTCAGAGTGTGGGTGCTGTGTTTGCTGGCTTCCTTGCACATTAAGGAGAGTAATGATTATTGTTTCAAACAGATTTGCTTTTCAGAAATGTTTTTCTAGTGACTGAGATAGATAAAAGTCATTATATGTCATGTGTGTCTGTATAAGTAGTGTGTGTGCGCGTGTGTGTGCGCGTGCATGAGTGTGCACTGCTATGGGGTAAATGTCTATGGCAGCGTACACTGTCCAAAACCAGCCGCATTATAGAACGTGTGCAATGTGTATGAACATGACCATGAATAAATACAAACAAGTGTGGACTGTTTATGAACTTTTGATTTCACTTTTTTTTTATTTTTATTGAATTTCCTGAAACGTTTTGTAAACTCATAACTGCATGTTTTACTTGGATATTCTTTTTTTTTTTTTTAATTAAATTTTTTTTTTTAAAAATCATGACATGGTGAGTTCAATACAATGTATACACTTACACTTAAGGCTCCGTTCTTCACTGGTTTAGAAACGAGAACTATTAAGACACAAACTTGAGGTAAATTAAAATAAGTCACGGTTTTAAAGTGTTCATGAGGTTTTATCCCTTCAAACCTTTTCATTCAGTGTAAAAACATCATTTGACTCGACAGCAGGTTAACACAGGCTGCAGTGTGTTCTTGTTCTGGTAGCTGAGGCGTACAATTAAAGACAGAAATAAGACAACAGATCATAAAATCATCTTTCTGTTGTATACAATTATAACTGTATATCTAATGAGAGAAAAAACAAAAAAGTATAAAACTGAGGTAAAGAATAAATTCTCAAGTTCTGAACGATTTTATTCCTCTTGCCGAACCTGTACCTTAGTTGTGTTCATGGGGCGTCGCCTCTTAAACTGGTTTATGCAGTGTTAAAATGAACCTTCTCTCAACAGTATATACTGTATCTTACAAACCAGACATCACAATGCAAGTCCAGTATTAACCCATGTAACAACATGGACATGCCTGGTGACGCTTCAGATCCACCACAACCCTGACCAGGATAAAGCGATTACTGAAGAGGAATAAATGTAACAACGTGGAGGATTCCAGACACAGAAATCAGACACTGAGTATTGTATATAAACAATGCCACTAAAATGTTGACGCAATTATCAAAATTATTTCCTTAAAAATTCTTGCCGTTCAAAAAGCACGACAAAATGGGGTGGGAAAAGTGAAAAGCAGAAAAAAGTGTAGTATTCCAGAGACGGCCCGGTTTCAGAAATAGACGATGAAGAGAGAAAGAGGATTACACAAGTCGCTCAGTAAAAAAAAAGAAAGAAAGAAAGAAAAGATAACAGTACTTAAGTGGTAATCAAGCCTTTTCTTTCTAGGTAAACACTTTTTTTTCCCCGCTTCAAACCTTATCGCCGATGTGAAGTTTACTGATCACACAGCACGAAATGATCGAGTAATCTATAGGTTATTGTAAACAAAAAGGGTTTTTTTCAACTAGTAAAATTCAGCAGGGTTGACGCATTTTCAAGTACAGCTAAACACTCAACGGTAAACATTGAAATAAATATCAGGGATTGATCTAAGGGGAAATGCACCATGAGAGATATTTGGTTTAATTGTGAGCATACCTTATGTGCAATAATAATAATAAACAATAATAATAAAAAATAACTAATTATTATTATTATTATTGTTAGTTGTCACTATTATAATAACTATCATTATTATACTATTATTGCTATTATTGTTATTATCATCATCATCATCATCATCATTTGTGGATTTCAGAAGAAGAGTTAGAACATAAGTGATTGCTCAGTGGTTAAGACTTTGGCCTACTGGTCTAAACATTGTGAGTTCAAATGATGGCACTGCCAATCTGTGTCCTTGGGTCCTTAAGCAAGACTCTTACTCATCAGACGCTCAGTTGTATCCCAGCTCAACTGCCAGTCGCTTTGGATAAACGAGTCCGTCAAACGATTGAAATCAACTGAAATGCCAGTGTTGTTCTGATAAAATGAAAGGGTACCATAGTGACTCATTTAGTACCATAACAAATTTACTGTACTATACGACCATGTTGATGTAAGTAAAAGTACTTTCCAATTCATACTGAAAGCACCTGTTAGATGGTGTTTGCTGTCTAGTCTGAGGTGTAGAAAAACCTGATGCAAGTGCCAGTCTATAGCTACATTTAGACGTGCCCAAATCCAGTTTACAATCCAAATCACTTTTTGGCAGATCATCTTGTCATGTGCACATAGAGCTGTGTCTGCTTTGCAAATGTGGTCTTAAATAAGCCACTTAACCAAAACATAGAAGTATATACAATTCATAGTGCTCAACTCACCTTTCACTAATTTTTTTTTTTTATGTCTAATTATAAAGGGGGAAATGTTCATTTTTCAGTTTTTTTCAGGTTTTTTTTTTTTTTTTTTTTTTTAATTAGTGCATTGGAAATTGGCAAGATCAGAATCCATGTATTTTTTTTTTTTGTCAACCGATTGACAACACACCTATGTGAGAAGGCTGGGTGTCTAAATGCAGCCTATTGCACACACCGGCAGCTCCGAGCCTAGGCGCAGTTCTTGTGTGGTGATGGCAGGTGCGGCTGGTCCTCTTCTTCCTCAAGCTGAGAGTAGGAAAAAAGAAAAGATACATTTGGGTGTGCGTGAGAAGGAACCATATGTCTCGGTGACACTGAGAGCTGCGACAGTTGGGAACAGGAAACCAAGAAAGGAGGATAACGGCCATGTTCAGTTTCCCTTCAAGCCACTGACTCATTCGACTCCTGCTGTAGTCTACTGCACATATGCCTATGAGTAAAAGGGGAGTTTTCTGAACACTTTCAACTCATAACAGGGTTTCAGTATACAGGGAGCCATTAGTAACTCGCTGTTCATATCAGATGGGGCCGCGACAAAGCGGATTAGTGTTTCAACTGAAGTTGAAATGATGTGTTATGAGTATTTCTCTCACCTCTTGCGCTTGGTGCTGCACAGCTTTCTGAGGCTGGAAATAAAAGAGAGTATATGTAACTGTACCGTGAAGTCACATTAAATCTATTACATTTAAATAGTAATATTGTAACATTGACTTGCACCATTATAATGATCATAATTTTATTTATTTATTTATTTGTTTGTTTGTTTGTTTGTTTTAGTAACGTGTGAGTATGTGATGCTGACCCATTTTCTTGGTCGGCCCCGAGGTCTTTTTTCCTTTGGTGGCTCCTTTGAAAAAAAAAGAAAAAGAGAAGAAGGGAAGGAAAACATACACAAACCGCTGACTTTATTGGCAGTACTTTAGTAGAATGATTCAGTCTCTCTTACTTTGGGTGTACTACGATTGGCCTTATTCTTACTCCCTTTAGGTCTTCCCCTTGGCCTTTTGGGAGCAGGAGGATCAACAGACTCCTGAAAGAGCCATTGAGTTTCAGTTCAGTGTTTAATTCAGTTCAGTGCCAGAGGTGTGTTTGGGAAGTCACAGTACCTGTTGTGGTTTGCGTGGTCTGCCTCGGCCTCGGCGTGGTGCCTCTGGAGCTTCAGTTGCTGGTGTAGTCGCTGCTTCGGCTGCAGCTCCACTCATCTCTCCTTCCATTCTGACCAGACCTCACACAGACTCCACACACACACACACACTGTTCTGAGAAGGTGTAAATGGATACCATTACATTAGGTTGAACAGGTGACAAAATACCTAAGAAGACAGGAGGACCTTCATAGCCTCTGAAATATAAACCTATGTTCAAATCAGTGGCATCCTAACGCACAGTAATACTCCCTACTTAGACCCGTCCATCACTCTGATCGCCACAAAACAAATCCTGTCAGACGCTGACCCGACTACTGTATGCCATCATTAAAAAGGGATTCAAATTGGTCCTAATCACTGGAATTTATGTGCACTTTTTGCTTCTGTACAAACAGCTCACATATAGGTGCATTGTGAAATCCACCGTTCGGTTAATGTTGAATTCACTCACTGTGTTCATTTGTAACCAGGTGGCTGAGGGTTACGAGTAACAGATGACAAAGATAAATGGTTAAAATTAAACCGAAATGAAAACCGCAATTTTGTTCGAACATTATGATTTCCATAAGGAACCATATTAATGATTTATAGCCCTATGACAAAAATGTCCATTAAGCTGCATAAGATGTGACAAATACTCTAATAAAAACAAAAAAAGCTTTTTTTTTTTGTAGGGATGTAGGCAACTGAATGCCCGTTTTTAAATTGTTTCATTCTGATGAACACAACATTGACTTAATATGCATTTTTGACAAGTAAATGGATCCTTTTTATTGCTTCTGCCTGTCCTCCTGCTGAAAACTGTGGTGGACGGTCGTAAAATATAGTCATCATTTTGCCCTAAGGGAGGTAGCGTTGCCTTGGTAACAGAAATATAAACAGTATTATGTGGAGGAAAAATACACTGACATTACCTTACGTTACTGTGTCTTGCCTGAGTGAATTTATAAAGAATGCTGCATTTGTCATTTTACCACACACGCACACACACGCTCACACACTCCTAGAAAGAAAAGCCTAGAAACTTACATTCACACCTCACAGCAGCACACTGAAAGTGGACAAACCTATCAGATATGCTCCTATGCAGATGTTTTTTTAACACCACCAATCACCAATAGTATATATTTTTAATGATATAGTTAGTTATATAGTGAGATTTGAATTTACCACTGATGGAGGTCTACCGCTCGTTCTTGTTCTCCATGAAGTCGCTGTAATGTGGCTTGTGGCACTCAGCGTGTCTGATACCTGTCTATGAACTGAGCTACACGTCAAAGACAAAACACCGCCCATTTCCCCCATCTTCAGCCAGTCCACAATCTGGAGCTTCAGCATAAACCTTTCACCGTGGCTATAGTGCGATCATAGCAGTACAGATAGTCAAAGCTGACTATACTTTCCTTGAATTTGGTCTCCTTGAGGTTGATTTTGGCACACTGCCTTGATCAGGTACTTCACGGCGTAATTTTTGTCTGTTTCCTACTTTGACAAAGCAAAACTAACTAATGAGTCACTGTACGTGAGAAGGAACTGTAAATGTAGATTACTGGTAATCAATCTCTCTCTCTCTCTCTCTCTCTCTCTCTCAACTATTAGTCTGAGGGTCTTGCACGGACATAATTATTTAATGCACTTAATTAATGCTATGCCTATACCTAAGCAAAAGGAAACGTTTGGCTGATTTATTTATATATCTATCTATTTATTTATTATTAAAGCTACAGTGCGTTATTAAAAAAAAAAAAACAGGAATCTTCCTCATGGAAAGCAGCCAAATGTCCCTATAATCTCTGAAAGACCGTCACATATTCCCATCCTCCTGGTAACAGTTCATCGGTAACCTAGTCTTTAGTAACTGCTTTATCCTGGCCATGTTCACTGTAAATCTAGCTCCTAACATTGGCGCACATGTACCAGATGGAACAGCGGTCCACCACAGGACACCATACACACACATGCACACAGACCTGGGGGTAGTTTAGTGTCACCAGGACACCTAGCAGAAAACGTTTGGGAGGTGAGATGAAACTAGGAAAAAAAAAAAAAACCAAAACAAGATATCTCCACGCAGACATTTCCTGTTAAACAACTGCAAAACTACGGTATATTTGCACACTTACTGGGTGGGATGGAGGTGTGGTGATTAGCACTGTCACCTCCCAACAAGAAGGTCCTTTCACATTACATTATTTGTTGTATGCTACAAGTTTAATGTTACTTGCACCCCAGTAGCCCATTCTGGGTATTAGGCTTTGATTTCTGCACAACGCCATGTCTGACCATCATCGTAACTCTGTCCATTTGTCTATTGATGTGTAGCCTTCAGGGAGAGTGAGTCTGCCTGCACAAGCTCATTGGTCAGTGTATGCCTGGTGTTATTTGGACTGGCAGTTGGATCCTTGTCCAAGCAGAGACTACCCCACTGTGAAGTGGCCATCATCACCTTGGTGGGCTGGATGCTGAGTCCCTACTGTTACAATCCACTCACTGAGTAAAACAATTGATATGCATTTAATTGCTGGACTACAACTAGGGTTATTTTTTGGCTTGGTGAGAAGGCTTTAGAGAATGATAGCTATTTGATGGTGGTACTTACAACAAATACGGCATCATGACTTTGTTGTAAGCTCTTGGTATGCTTGTACACTAGGAGGCATTAGCTGTGCTTCATACCACCCATGGAGTAAAGCATGGTTACATATGTAAGTAGTTTTAGGTTACAACACAAATACTGTTCTAACCGAAATGCAAATTGTTAACACTTAAGTATTTCAGAAATGTGGAGACAAACTGCAGTCAATTAGCATCAGCTCTGCCAAAGTATCACTATTGACAAATGATTTCTAACAAGATTTGAGTATGTTCATGAATGAATCATAGTGATATCCAATCCAGCAAATTTCTCCCTTATTTAAATGAGGCAAATAGGAATATCTTCTATAGGAAGACCAAAACCCTTTAACAATGACAATAACCTGTCATCCAAGCCAACTGAACTGGCTGTGAGGGGCAGTTTTGAAAATCATACTGATTATTAGTGGACATCCATCATGCTAAACACTTTGTAATGAGTTTTAGCACAGTTATTTTACATTAAAACTCACTGTATAAAGAAGAATTCTCAAATACATTATGTACCATGTTACATATGATGCAAAAATAGATGTTGAAAACCTCTTTTATTGAAACTTTTGCAGTTGTAGCCATAACAAATGCTATAAAATGAAGTGTTCCTGAGGTACTCAGGACTATGTTTACAGGTTAACAAATAAAGGATAAATAAGCTTTAGTAAGTAAAGATGTACTTTACAAATGCATGTTTAAACAAGTAGATAAGCATGACTTAAGCAAAGAATCCCCTCAAAAAGTATTAGAATGGCACGACTAGTTCTTTTGTTTTTGGTATATAGTGAAGACATTTGGGTTTCAAAAGATGAATATGAGAAGATGTGTCAAAATTGCAGCTCTAATTTCCTGATATTTACATCTAGATGTGTTAAATAACTTAGAACATGGCATTTTCTTTTAACTCACCCCTTTTTCAAGTCTTCAAAAATATCGGAACACAACTGACAGGTGTTTATTGCCCACATGTGCTCTGTTAAACCAACTGGTAAACAATTAATTGCTCTGAATGTGTAATCTTGGTTTGAGTCCTTGGTTTGAGCCCTTGAGTCCTGTGAAGACTGCATTTGTTGTTAACAAGGATAAACCAATATGAGGACAAGAGAGCTGTCTACGGGAGAAAGGCAAGCCATAATGAAGAAAAGAGGGGAACTCAATCAGTGCCTCTGCACAATCATTGGGCATAGCCAATAAATACATCAATTTGGAATGTCTTGGAAAAAAACAAATAAACAAACAAACAAAATGGAGTACCAACAACCAGGCATCAAAGAGCTCAGCCAAGCATCAACTGCAGCTGATGACAGAACCATTGTAAGAGCTGTTAAGAAAACCCAAAAACAGTCAGTGACATCACCAATAATGTCCACGGGGCAGGCGTGAAGGTATCACAATTCACAATTTGAAGAAGACTTTAAGAGGAGAAATAAAGAAGCCACACCATAAGACACAAACCAAATCAGAAGACCAGACTGGAATGAGCCACAAAAGTTCTGGAACCAAGCTTAACCTTATGATCATTACCAAAATCATGGAAAACCCAAAGTCTGGTGAAAGAAACGATCTGCTCAAAAACTGATCCAAAACATGCGAGGTCATTAGTCAGGCACAGTAGTGGAAGTGTCGTGGCTTGTGCTTGCATTACTGCTTCTGAAATGGGCTCGCTAATCTTTACTGATGATGTAACTCATGATGGTAGCAGCAGAATGAATTCAAAAGAAACATACTGCCTGCCAGTCTACAGAGAAATGCATCCAACCTAATTGGAAGGAACGTCATTATGCAGCAAGTCAGTGACCCAAAATACACTGCCAACACAACAAAGGACTTCATCAGAAGGAAAAAGTGGAAGGTTTTAGACTAGCCAGGTTGATTCACCAGACCTTAAATCCAATTGACAGTGCAATTCACCTTCCGAAGGGGAGACTGAAGGGAGAAACCCCCAAACAAAAACTGAAAGAAAAAAGAAAACAATTGAAAGAAGCTGAAGAACAAGTTTGGAAACGCATCACAAAAGAAGAATGCTACAGTTTGGTGATGTTAGTGGCTCCCAGGCTTGATACAGTTACCTAAAAATCATGTAGCCTGCCACCAAAGGTGCCATGTTCCAAGTTGTTTAACACATGTAGAAATAAGTATCAGGAAATGATAGCTGAAATTCTGATATTCAAACATCTAAAACACAAATGTCTTCAATACATACCAAAAACACAAGAATGGGTCTTGCTTGGAGAGGACTGTATATAATTGCATTCATAACCATATTTTGTCAAACAAAACTTGAGTATAACTTGTACAGCATTCATTAAATCCTCCTCTAGTAAATTATTCTTGCTGAAAATTATTCTACTTACATTCATTTGTAATGATTAACAGTCTAGATTTGATTTGACTCGAATTGAAATGTAGTGTATTTCCCCTGCTTTCTGCAAATGCATAAATGGAACAAACTGTATTGCAGGGTGAGTGATTACAGCCAACTATTCCATCTCCATGACCTTCTTGATCCAGTCTACATACATTGACACACGGATAAAGATATTGGGTTGCCCCGGGTGCCCACAGCGACGCATAGGGATGATGACTCCCTCTAAGACCCAGCAGTCGCTGTTCTGACATGCCAGAGGGCCTCCATAATCTTTCTGATTAAAGGAAAGAGAGAGAGAGAGAGTGTGAGAGGGACTATACACATCACTTACTCATTTCACAATCTTCAGTCACCGACTCTGAAAATGCAGAGCTGCAAAAAACCCATCCAGCGTGTCAGATTCAGTGGAAACAAATGATGCAAGTTTCTATACAATAAGCTGAAAGAGTCCTCACTAAACAAACAAAAAAGTACAATTTCACTGACACTTATTATAACACGCAGTCTATTTTCCAGCCGGCCGCCACTATTCTTTCTGTACCTTATACTACACTATACACAGATAATGGACTCTGTCTATTAGTGTGAGTATGATTTAAATAAAGACACATCCTACCTCCTACATGTTGCAGACCAATTGTATGTTGGCCACATATGAAATAAAGGAATGTATCCAAATTTTTCTTAATTATTTGTCACATAAAACTGCCAAATAATGTTCAAAACTACTTTTCTTCCCCCAATGCCTTTGTATTATTAAGTCTGATATTTAACGTAGGATGCTCAAAGGTCTAGCCTATGGTTTATATTATTGATTTATATTCTTTCTGCACAGTGTTATCCTAGCAGTCCTGTTTGTGTTATGGAAATTTTTATTGTCATGTTATGCTACATTATTAATAGCCTGAGAAAACCCTAATGTATTACTGCAAATCACATGTTCACTGCCTCTCTGTGCGCTCTCATAATGGCAGTGAGATTTTCAAGCCTGAGTTTCGAGTTCAAAATTACGCTCCACACTCCCAATTGTATTGTACTACAAATTATTATTAAAAATAGAAACGTGTTTAAATGCATGAATTTTTTTTTTTTATTATTATTATTATTTTTTTTTTTAAATCGAACGCCTCTTATTTGGACAACGAAGTCTGGAACGAAGACAGAAACAAATTGTCAAGCAATTCAATGACCAATTTTAGGGCACAATACACCAGATTAAAAAAACAACAAAAAAAACCAACCAAACAAAAAAAAAACCCCACTTACCTCACAAGCCCCTACTCCACCAGCAAAAGATGTAGTGCACATTTCGTTCTGCTTCACACGTCCTTTGAAGTACTTGTTACATTCGCTGTTGCTCTGCACTTGCATCTGAGCAACATTCAGCACCGTTTCATCCCCCGTTCCTAAAATATATAGACAGATAGAGAGTCGTCCTCATGATAAGAAAAGACTGACGCTAAAAATATCTTCCAAATCTAGGGAAGATCAGGAAAGATTGCATGGTGTTACACCTTTGGTTTCCCCCCACCCAGCAATCTCACAGGTGGTTCTCTCTGGAACAATGTAGCGCTCAGGGGGAAGACATATTTGTGACACACGCTCATTAAACTCTGCAGGACTAAGAGAACAAACAGAGAAAGAAACAGCGAGGAATGTGAGAGAGGGATGTTCAGGATTAATGTGTCCATTATGTGAGAAAGATCATAAGCCTGAACAGTACGTTTCTAGCTGAAGCAAGACTAGATGCGACTCTGAAGGCCCGCAAACAATTTTATTCAGAGCAATGGACTGTGTGCCGGGTTCTTCTTCCTTTGGGTCCCGGAACACGGTGCCGAAGATCGCAGAATACCCTGTGAGGTCCACATAACTGCTAACACACACACACACACACACACACACACACACACACACACACACACAAAATCAGCAATAATCAGTGTGCTAATTACAATCAGGAAAAAAAGTCAGATGTGTTGTGTTTCTGGAGAAAATGGTAGACACTCACCATGAGGAGAAGCACTGCTTGGTGCTGATCACCCATTTTGAGTTTACAAGTGATCCTCCACAAAAATGCTTTCCTTTCCTGTCCAGAGAGAGAGAAAGAGAGAGAGGTGTCATTTAAACTGCTCATGGAAAAGAAACAAAAAGAGAGAGGGGGGTGATGAGGGCTTGGGCTGGACAGAATGAGGAAAATAACAGACCTGTCTCTGAGGCTGACTGTCCATGGAGAATTTCCTGGTGTGCCACCAACAATCCTCAGTCTACTTCTCACACGGTCATCACGCTTCCCACATTCATTAAACACTACACCTTCTGTCCACATGTACATAAACACCAAAACACTCATACACAAAGGCGTCCACTAAGAATGGGCCTTTTTACAAATATACACACAACATCATAAAAGACAGAGCATCAGTGACTTACCCGGAGGCATTATAATAGGCGGATCCTCCCCTGCTGCACAGGGAGAGAAGGTCATCAATTCATACAATACTGGACACTACATGTGAATATGAGGCATTTTAACACGTGATCCTGAGGAAAACTTGTAGTTACACTCCTGCTAATTCTGAACCATTCCTGAGCAGACCGGAGCTGTTGGATTTCACCACAAAAAAAAAAAAAGGAAAATTCTATGTCCTAAGCCAGAACACAAAATATTACTATTAAAAATACTACCACATTTTATAGCCCTAAATATACTATATAGTTGGCTGGTTAGTACATCAATGAAAACCTTATACTGTCTGATCAAGTTTGTGATAGAAATAAAACAAGCCCATTAAGTAAGTATGATTTCGCTGCACTGGCGTAATACTTGCAGCTGATCAGATAAGGAAGCATTTTTAGATCGCTGAACATTTAATGCATCAGAACTGATACTTTTACATTCAGAGATGATTTTGTATCAGGAAAAATGCCTATGAATCCAGACCTTTGGGACACCCTGTATAATATTAATGATCGTGCATTGTTCTTAATCCCAAAGCAGCCTCACATGAGCATTTTAAGCATTTAAATGCACTCAATTTAGCAAGCCGGATGCTGGATTAATATGATAAGATGTAAAAAAAGGCCACATTATAAGACAGACGCAACCACAGCAAAGATTAATCTGCTCATAAATGAGTAAATGATAGAAAAAAAATAAAAGGAAATCAATCTTTTTTTCTTCTTCTTTTTTTTTACCACATTGCTTGATTGCACAGTAATCAAATTCAGCTTTGGAGTCAGCAGTGTAGCACCAGGGTCCGTGCAGATCCCCATCTGGGTTCCTGCAGTAGTTGTCTGTTAGATTGGCCTCTGGGTGGGTCTTTGGGTTAATCCTGCATCAATAAAGTATAATCAACATGTGAAAAAGCAGCAAGAAGTCATAGCTCAGCCAGTTTCAGTTAATATACTGCAGTTATCAATTACGCATATCGTGCCTTAATACCATGTTGCAAAATATAATGCTGTATGTACTGTAAATATACATTAGCAGACTGCCATCATCAAGAGATTACTAAAAAAAAGAACCAAAAGCAAGGTGATGATAAGGGGAGTAAATTTAAGCCATTTTAGTGTTTAGCTGCAGGTGAAATAGACACATATACATACATATGTACAACCCGGATTCCACAAAAGTTGGGACTTTCTTTAAATTTAAATAAAATGAAAACTAAAAGACTTTCAAATCACATGAGCTCAACAGAACATAGATAACATAAGTATTCAAAGTGGGAAATTTTACAATTTTATGAACAAAATGAGCTCATTTCAAATTTGATGCTTGCTACAGGTCTCAAAATAGTTGGGACAGGGACATGTTTACCATGGT
>JAQMCW010000035.1:18355699-18368126 GCA_030068335.1 Chrysichthys cranchii | reverse complement strand
TTGATATGTTGTCTATGTTCTATTGTGAATACAATATCAGTTTTTGAGATTTGTAAATCATTGCATTCCGTTTTTATGTACAATTTGTACTTTGTCCCAACTTTTTTGGAATTGGGGTTGTAAATAAAAGCACTGCAAGTCCTATGGCATACTTATTATAGATTCAGCAGATTTATTTAGTCATAGTAAACGTATTTCTGAGGTGTAAGAGTCCTGTGTGTTTTATTCGCAGGTCCCCACTCTCATCGTGTACGGAGATCAGGACACACAGTTAGGGGAATTGTCACTAAACAACCTGAAGAATCTGCCCAATCACAAGGTGGTGGTAATGCAGGGGGCCGGCCATCCCTGTTACCTTGATGACCCAGCGACTTGGCATAAAGCTGTCCTTGAGTTTTTGCTCATGCTAGTGTAATCTCAGCACTACTCGCCAGATCACTTTTAACTGTGGGCTGATTACACAGGAATTGCACGGGATTTCTGTTAATGATAAAAATGAGTTACCCATTCCCACCACGTTAGCCAGATCACTCTCCGTCACTTTACAGCTATCAGGACAGCATAGCACTGGGTTAAACCAGGTTCCTAGAGAGTACAAAATCCCTCCTTAAGTAAACACACCTAACTGCCAGAGAGAGAAAGAAAATGCCCATCCTTCCCATTTATGGCGGTGGCATTGTCACTTTGAACCTCGTGATAGGACAAACACAGTTGCATCACTTGGGAGCTCCCCGTGTCGATATTTTGTAACGCACGCAGTTATAAGAACATTTGATTGCTTCATTATTGATTCTATTCATAATATCTGTCACAAAAAAAATGTTTTCACCTTTCCTGTTTCTTTTTTTTTCCTCCGAATTCCATTTTAATGTCTGTGTTGTATTTCACTCTCAGCCAGTTTTCTGTTTGTTTTTCGAGCACTTAAATGGCCAGAGCCAAAGCCGTTACACAACAGCTCTAGAAAACGATTGCGCAACACCCTCAACACACTGTTAATAAACACACAGCCTAGACTGTGAGATTTTAGTACAATTCGAATTTGCATCAAAGAAATATCAGCAGCGATCATTTATTGGCCATGATTGATTAAAAACTCCCCATGACGTTGGAATAACGCACGGTTACGTTACGTGAATCAGAAGTACTACACGTGAGGTCGTGCACCGTCAGTGGCACTGTGTGTAGTGGTACTGTACAACACTAAGCACTGTGACTGCACATTAAACTAAACCATAATAATAATAATAATAAACACAACACACTGGCCTGAAGTGAAAAATATGAACATTATTTAATAACTGATTCTCTGTAATAAACAATTTGAAAATATTTTACAAGGAGTCACAGACACAATATTTTACAAATGTTTCCCTTATCTTTTTTTTTTTCTTCTTCTGTACAAAAGAATGGAGCCACATAGACCAGTGTCCAAAGAGCCAGTGGTGTTAACTCCACACACACACACACACACACACACACACACACAATCCAACAAACAAACTAAAGAAACTCCCACTGTGATAGCAGACCTCAAACTCATGATTATCAGCAGTACTGTGTTCCTATATTTTAATGATTATTTTTTTTAAACCTCACTTAATATTAAATTCAGTTTCACCTTTTGACAGATTACTTTTTCATTTTTTTATTTTTTATTTTTATTTTTTCACACATTTGTCACAGAGCACCAGACTAAGGACTACAGAGTCACATACACACGCGGCTCTCCCACTGAAGCGCACCTACTCCGCTGTTGTTAAAGGAGAGGAAAGGCTGAGGGAGCAGCCCTGATTTAAAAAAGACCCTCCCCTGCAGGGTGGACCATGGGACAGACATCTCCCCTCCAGGCTACCTCTTCCTTTTATCTTCTTTTATCTTCTTTTTTTTTTTTTTTTAAACACCTTTTTTTTTTGGCAAAAAACTTTTTTTCAACCACTGAATAACACAAACCTCTGTTCCAGTTTATGTGGAATAGTGACACAGACGCACACTCACAGTTTAATTTCAGTGTCTAGCCAAAATGTCTTGGCATCACTTAGGCAGCTTTGACATTTTTTTTTACACATTTTTTTTCCTCAATATTAGGACAAGTCCTTTTTTTTCCTTTTTTTTTTGTAAAACGAATCAAGAGGCAAAGATTGAATGTGATTCACAACAGCACAAAGCATAAGGCATTAACTCTTCTAGACTTACAGGATTATCAGGTATTAACATACGTTTCCCTGTGCATGTGTTCGGGTATGTAAATGGGCACATGTTGAATGGTACTGTTTAGTGACAGGAGTGAGCGCTGTGCGTCTAATAATCACTGTGTGTGATTTGATGCCGGTGTGGGAGCAGGTCGTAATAGTACGTGAATAATAAAAGGGCACGTAGTTGTTAAGGTTAGGCATGAATTTATGCACACTCCTTAATGATAATGATTGACCTTTACACCAAACTCTGTATGTGAAGCTATAACTGATTCGATGATGATGGAAACCTGGTATTTAAAAGCTAACCAAACTGCAAAATTGTGCTAAATAAAGGTATTTTATGACTTACTGCTGTTCATGTAACAGTCAATTACATCGCTTATTACACTGTGAATGTGATCACAGGTGGGCTAGATTACGTCTATGCTTTTACTCAAGCGTACACTTTCTTCAGCTGTAGCGACACAAAGGGCAGAAAGATGGATGAAGGGATGGGTGTCGAGAACGCAGAATTAACAAAAACAGTGAAAAGATAAAGGCAAAAAAAAAAAAGAAGCTTTGTGAACTGGCGTTGAGATCAACACATGCAGAAAACGGGACTTTTTTTCTTTCCTGCTGGCAATACGCTTTAGTAATCTTTAATAATCAAATCTCCAAATACCTATTTTTTCCCCCCTGTTCAAACACCTGTTCAAACACCTCTTAACGTGCTGCATTGTAAGCAGAGAAACGCACACACACACACACACACACGTACGCAAAGAGCTTTATGACCTCTGACCAGATGGCGATGGAGCGTCACCAGTTCTGGCACCCAACATACTGAATATTCTCAGGTGCAAAGAAGACTGGGGGAGGGATATAGAAATATTCTCAACTCTTTAATCCTAAACACTCGCTTACAGAGTGGACTCCACAGTGTATTAAACAGTGATCAGTTCTCTTAGTGTTCACTATAATGACTAATGCTGACTGCCCCTCTGGAAAAGTCTACAGGTATGGAAACTAGACCATGATTACGTTTCTTGTACTAACATATACAAACTGTCATTTTATATATAAGATGCCTTTTTAAAGAGCTTGAGGGGACGACGTGAAAAGCCTGCACTGGCAGAAGCTCCTCAGCTTGACAGCGGGCTACTTGTGGATTCATCTGAAAGCTCTGGCAATTAATATACTACTAAGAAAAACGCATACGCTTATAAGTCAGTGAGGTCTCCGTGTGAGGGGAACTACATGCTGTAGATTCTGTAGCTGTACAGTCACTAATCACTCTAAGGGCCTGGGTGAGGAGATTCCCTACCTTTAGAAAGTGGAGCATCTACTCTGTAATGATACAGAAGTGCATCAAGGCACATCTTGAAAAGAGAGAGAGCAATATTAGAGGAGATGGGCCCTCATCAGGGTTGACTACGTTTTCGTCATATCGATACACAACCAATCAAATTGGAAATAAATTAAATAATAATAAATAAATAAAATAATAATAATAATAACGTCTGAGTCTCCACTACATGCTCGATCCATAAATATGTGTGCTCTAAATGATAAAAACTAACCTAGGAAAGCAAACCATATTCTCATTGTTTTAATATTCACGAACAGATTGTTAGCCCGGTCAACCAGTCTACTGAACCATGGACTGGTGTAAAAACGTCGCTGTAAAATGGCTACCCTGTAAACGCACAACTACACAGAATGCACACTGATGATGGCAGAGTTCAAGCTGCAGTTCCACTTCGTTTCTAAACACTGGATAGTCACGACGGCACTTAAAGTCACGTTCCACATTTGATTTACAGTTTCTTCGTTCCTCTGTGAAAAAGCTGACTAGACGAACAGGATGATATGCTTACTAAAGCCCTTATGACTAATGAAAGAACAGCAGAAAGAGAGAGAGAGAGAGAGACAGAGAGATGAACTGAAATCCAGGCCATGAGGGCTTGCATTCTTTCTGCAAGTCCTTTTCTCCTATTTTTTTCTCCTCCTCCTAATTTGGCTAGAAAAAATAAGACCACATCACACATTTATCTCGTTTTGGCAAAAAAAAATTAAATCTAGTGCATATATAAAAAAATGATAAATGATTTTTTTTTTTTTTTTTTTTTTTTATGTTACATCTAGAATCGTTCCGCTCTTGGATATATCCTAACATATGGAGGTATGCTTTAAATACGCACATGTTCTTACTGTTATTTTAGCTAACTGAACCAAGTTCTGCGATCACGTTACTGATTGCTAGAAAATGGCTGAAAGTTCTGTAGCCCCACATCAAATTAGGCAATTCAAGTCAAAAGATGAAGAGGAGACTGAGGAGGACGGCTTGAACTGGAACGAGCTTCTGAACTGGCAGGTTGTACGGCGGGGACGGGGAGGATGGGGGATGTTAATCCATTTTCTTCAACACTGCCACGCTTTCATGACTTGGTTCTAGATGGATGTTTTTTGTTTTTTTTTCTCTCCTGCCGTGTCTTTTGTAATGCTTAAATGATTGCGTTTCAACATTTTTGACTTCTTCAGCTGCTTCCCCCTTAAGGAAACTTTGGGCTCCTCCCAGAAAAGCTGTTGATTGACAAGTTCTGCGCTGGTCACTAAGCAACAACTTGTGAAGCAAAGTGGATGATGCAGTGTGCCGGGCTTCCGTATGGGGGCAGCAGGAAGTCCCTTTGATACCTACGACTAGAGCGAGGGAAGGAAAAGGAAAAATATGGAACTGGGGGTGAGGAGAGGGAGATGAGCAGAGGAGGGAGTTAAAGAGAGAAAGGCAAATCATGGGGGCAGGCCATTAGACAGAGAACAAGGAGCTGGAGGAGGAGTAAAGTGTGGATGGATGGGCGGAAGGAGTGTCCTCGCCCACAATCTGTAGTGTTCTCCTGCAGAAGAGTGAAAGGGAAGAGCATTACGTGAAATTAGTTACATCACTTTACACTTTAGTTATAAGCATATAACAGAGGAATAAGTACTCGTTACTATGTATAAATATTAACCAATGTGTGTTTCTGTAGTTAACATGTGGACTCTGTATATTTGTGTGTGTGTGTGTGTGTGTGTGTGTGTGTGTGTGTGTGTGTGTGTGTGTGTGCGTGCACATGTATACGTACATCAACGTGATAATCGAAACAAATAGAGGGCCCTTTTCTATGCCGTTCATACTTCTGACACTCGTTGGTGTCTTTGACTGAAAAATGTATTAAGGATTATTCATGATTCCTGTATAGACATGAGATTATTTTCAAAATATTTAACAAGATGCATGTTTTCATTTTGCAAGTTTCAAGGCTTTTTGTCTTCTCTTTGCCCGAAGAGACTCAGAATCCATTTCCATTTTAATATCAAACCTGACAAACAAAAAAAACAACAACTGAAAACTGGCCACTCGATTGTACTTAACTTTCAGAAAGAGATGCAGAGTCCCCTCCAAAAGTATCGGAACACCAGCACAGTTTTCATTTTTGCCTCCATGCCTTCATATTTGCCTCTGTAGACCACCACAATGGATTTGAAAAGAAGCCATCCAAATTTGATTGAAGTGTAGCCCTTTGTCATTAATTCAAGTGGTTTAACAAAATCTTTGCATTAGCAGTTTAAGGAATTACAGCCATTTTTTCCACAGCCCCTCAATTTTTGCAGGCTCAAAAGTAACTGAACACTCACTCACTCATCTTCTGCTGCTTAATCCTGTTCAGGGTCACCTGAAGGTTAAGTCAACAGGGTCACCATCAGGGAGCTGGAGCCAATCCTAGCTGACTTGGACCAATACACAGAGACAGATAACCATTCACACCGGACGGAAATTCAGAGTAGCCATTTAGCCTAATCCCCTCTGTGCACATCTTTGTACTATGGGAGGAAACCCACACTGCCATGGTGTGAACATGCAAACTCATGGTTTAATCCAGGGGTGAGCAAGCCGAGCCATGGCGTGCCGGTGTGGGTGCAGATTTTGGGGATGACTTTTCTATTAGCAATTCAAAAAGACTCCTCCCACAGTTCTAAACTGCTTTATTATTGGCTAATTGAGAGGTCATCCCAAAATCCTGCACCCATACCGGCCCTCCATGGCTCGGTTTGCCCACCCCTGGTTTAATCTGTCCAAAGAATCTTGTTCCAGAACTGGGCAGGTTTTGAGCAAAGGCCAATCTGGTCTATTCTTGAGTGTTACCAGTGGCTTACATCTTGAGATAAACCTTCTGTATTTACGTTCATGAAGATGTCTCTTGATTGTAGAGTTTGATACAACTAGCTCCTCAAGAGTGTTCTTGACATGGCTAGATGTTGTGAACCTTTTTTTTTTAAAGCAAGGAACGAATTCTATGATCATCCCCTTCAGTTGTCTTCCGTGGTCCTCCGAGTCTTTTGGTGTTGCTGAGCCTCACAAGTGCATTCCTTCTTTTTAAGAATGCACCAAGTTGTTGATTTCGCCACTCCTAAAGTTTCTGCTTATCTTTTTGATAGGTTTGCTTTGTTATTTCATTCTAATTATGGTCACTTCATGTGCATCAACAATTCTTTGGACTGCATATTAAGAGTTCTCGTGAACAGCTGCCAAATTCAACACTTGGAATCAACTTCACACCTTTTATCTCCTTAATTTGTCAAGAAATATCAAGGAATAATAAGATTATAACTAGCCGCAAAAAATGCTTATCAGGCTACTGTTCCATTACTTTTGAACCTGCGACGGTGGATGGCCTGTGAAAAAAATGGCTATAATTCCTAAACAGTTAATGTTTTTCTTTATAATTTTTCTTTATTCTTAATACTTCCTAAACGGTTAATGTTTTTCTTCATGCAAAGTCACGTAAAGAAAGTGGTGTAACTCAGAAATGACAGCAGCACAAACGGGATTTTCTATAGCAAAGACCAGCACAAACAAAGCCCTAAGTAACCAACCCGGTTTGGTTGAAATCAGCAACACACGAGATGCCAGCTTCATGGTGATGTCACCCCTTCTAAACAAAGTTTTATATCTTTAAAACTAAAGTTATATCTTTTAAACTAAACTAAAGTAAATCTTGGATTACTGTATAACTGCATCATATCCTACATTGTTGGTTCACAAGAAAGAATTACCGCTCCTAAGAGTAAATGTAAGTGTTAAGCAGAAGCAAAATTTCACCAAATGTCATCATTTGTTGAAGGATACATTCTTTTTCTTCTTGAGACAGTTTCTCTATGTCACACGTATTGCAGGACAACTTCTCAGTCACCACAAATAGCAAGTTGGTGTTGTTTAATCTCTTGGCATGGATCAACCTGTGCAGCATATGTATTTCAGAAATAAGTTAACTTATGATACAATTAACGCCTTCTTTATTTTAATACATGCCCGGATTAGCTACAGAACTATTTGAATTAATTGTGAGACTCATTCAAAGGGATATGATCTTCATGCACTCTTACAGGCACTCAGTGTCCACTGCCAACCATGTGACAGCGGCACAAAGCAGAAAATCATGCAGATTACAGCAGGTCAAGAGCTTCAGATAATGTTCACATCAATCATCAGAGTGGGGGGAAATGTGATCTCGGTCACTGGCATCACTGTTGTTGCCAGGAAGGCTGGTTCGAGTATTTCAGATACTACTGACCAACAACATCTACCATCCAGAGTACTTGGAACGATGTAAAAACCCAATAACACATCCAGCGAGCAGCGGTTCTGCAGACGGAAACGCCTTGTTGATGAGCCAGGTCACAGGAGACCTGTGTTAGACTGGTTCGAGCTGACAGGAACTCAAATAACCACTCATTCCAACCGTGCTGAACAGAAATGCATAACAGAACACAGTACATGTCGAATCCTGAGGGGAATTTGCTGCAATAGCAGAAGACCACATCGGGTTCAAGTCCTATCAGCCATGAACAGGAATCTGAGGCTACAGTGGGTGGGTACTGGACAGAGGTTGAAGATTTTGAGTGGCTATATGAGATAATAAGAACACTGAGATTTCTGAAGTTTGATGTGAACATTAACCTTGACCTGTTTCTGAACTATTTGCTGCATTGCATTGCTCCACATGATTGGCTGATTGAATGAATGAGCATGTATACAGGTGTTCCTAATAAAGTGGTCAGCAAGTGTACACCATGAGTTGTAACATCATCATGGCTTTCTGTTATCTTGATATGAAGGTATCTTTTTCTTTTTTTCTTACAGTACACTCCATCTAGAAGCCGGTAACCTACTTTTTAAATAAAGAAGAGACGTTTATCTAACCTGGAGCAGTTCTCACAGTCTTGCAGTATGCTGTATTCACTGCTGATGCTCCCGAAGAAGAACTGCTTCTGGATTGTGACACAGCTGGTCTCTCGGGTGTCCACGCTGTCTGCTGCGTCAACGTCATCTACACACACACACACACACACACACACACACACACACACACATTTGGATGCATGTGTTTAGATATTATTATGATGATCGTTTTCTATTTTTTATTATGATTTATCGACCGGCAAGTTTTAACAACTTGGCAGAGGCGATCAGGTTCTGGGCTAAAATATTGCTACTTAACAGGAGTCATGATGCCATCAAGCTATGTAACAGCACCAGGACACAAGGCTGCTAAAGAGTAGCAAACCATCTATAATGCATCACAGAAGAGGACTTTTCCTTGTATGCAGTCGCCTTCTTTTGCCAAACGGTTTCTAGTTACATTTCATGGTATTTATTCTCTATATTTGTTAACAGTAAATTGTGCAACTCAATAACTATGTCTCATTTGTGTTGAAAGTTTATTTTTTTCCCCATGGTAATGCATGTAGAACCCCAGATGTCTAAGCCAGAAAAATAGGAAACGGTGAAAGGCAACAACAAAATTCCTGAAGAGCAACTTGAGACAGCAACATTTTCGTTATTTTTATAATTTTTTTTAAATTCACTATATGGTCAAAAGTTTGAGGACACCTATTCTAATAACATGCACTCCTCTGGGAAGGCTTTACACTAGATTTTGGAGTGTGTCTCTGGGGATTTGTGCTCATTCAGCCGTTACAGCAGCGTTGGCGAGGTCAGACCCTGAGCCGTGGTGCACAGTCAGTGTTCCAGGTCATCATGCAGGTGTACAGTGGGGTGGAGGTCAAGGCTTTGTGCATGGGGCATTGTCATGCTGGAACAAGTTTGGGCCCAGTAGTCTCAGTGAAGGCAAACAAAGACATTCTATACAGTCGTGTACTTCCACCTTTGTGGCAACAGTTTGGGGAAGAACCACATATGGGTCTGAAGGCCACGTGTCCACATACTTTTGGCCATATAGTTGTACATTCAATAGACGTTTTCTAAATGAAATGTGAGTCCCAAGTTCTTCCTTGTAAGGTTTATTTGCATGAATTTAATTTGCCAGTAATTCTGGATTTAACTGTATACATACCTGGAATGAACCAGCTATGGTAGGCAAAACCATAAAGTAACTGTTGAAACAGAGACCTACAAGAAAAAGACACGAAAGTGAAATAAAGACCTCAACAAAAACCTACACGGAAAAAAAGCGTACTGTAGTAACTTTTATATGCGGTGTGTATATATATATATATATATAAGTCTTACAGAACTAATTAGATGTAGTGCTGACAATACAGATCGGTGTGACACCGCAGACAAACCCTGACCTGGCTAATCAATGGACATGAACCCACACCCAGTAAGACATGAAAATCATTACTTTTTGTCAGTGAAAAATCAGAGCACAGCTACTGATACACAACAGCCTTGCTTCACTTAACTTCTTATTAAACATAAATCTATAGCATATTCACAACCATACAGTGCTGGCTATGATTACGGGCAGCCCTTGGAAAGATCAGTAAACGGGGTTAGAAAAATCCAACTTTGAAACGAACTAAATTTATTCCAGTTCCTCATCAAGAAATAATTATTTTCAACAAAAATCATTTTCCATGCGCTATGATCATGAGCACTCCTGGACATTATTGTGAACACACTTACTTGTAACTGAAACATGTTTCCCATTTAAGTTGTATATTTCTGAGTTGACTGGAGTGTGTAAGAACTGCCAAGCTGTAATCCATGACCTCCTAATTAACTGGGGTCCAAATATGAGATGACACAGAGGTCAGATTCCCTTAGTCATCCAATAACATGGGGAAGAGATGTGTAACCAAATGGGAGAGGTGTGTTGACCTTCATAAGTCAGGGAATGGTTATTGAAAAATAGTCTTTCCCCTGAAAGTGCCCATTTCTATTGGTAGGGCAATAATAAAAACCTGGAACGGTTTATTTTCCAGTGACCCAAGTTTATTTTGCTTGAGGAGTGAGGAGGATGGTAAGAGAGGCAAAAAAGAGAGAAAAATCCCCAAAGATCACTGTTGGTGAATTACTAGGAAAAATAAAATGTTGGGGTTACTCAGACTTCAAAACCACCATCAGATGCCACCTCCATGCCAACAGATTATGTGGAAGGTATAACTGAAAAAAGCCTTTTCTCCAATACATCTGACTGGAACCATGTTCTATGGCCTGAGGAAACATCAATGGAGCTTTTTGGCAATAAACCCTCAAGGTGTATTTGGTGTAAAAAGAATGAAGGCTATAATTTAAAGAATCTTATCTCATCTCTAAAATATGGTGGACGTTCGGTGATGTTGTTGGGTTGTTTTTCCTCCAAAGGCCCTGGAAACCTTGTCAGGGTACATGGCATCCTGTAATTCTGCCAGGAAAGTAAAACTGGGTGATTGTTGGATCTTCCAGCCAGACAATGATCATTAACATTTGTCTGAATCAACACAAAAATGGTTAAGTGACCACAGAATCAAGCTTCTGCTACGGCCATCTCAGTCCCCTGAGCTAAAACCTGTGGGGTGAGCTGAAGAGGAGAGGGCCTAGGACCCTGGATTATCTGGAGAGATGTCTCAGATCCCCTGATCTGTATTTTCCAACATTATAAAATGTTTCAGAAGACTCAGTGCCGTATTATTGGCAAAGGGGGACTGTACAAATTATTAACCACAGGCGTGCCAATAATTGTGCCACATGCGGTTTTGTTGAAAATAATTCTTGCTTCATGAGGGATTTGTTTTTTTCTGAATAAATTTATTCCAATGAAAGGTTGCGTTTTTCTCATTTTTTCAGCGCGAGATGAATCTTGACGAGATGTGCCAATAATTATGGCTGGCACAGCTCCTAAATATCACTTAAACCCCACCTGAAGGAACAATCCATTAATCCACTGGTTTGGCTCCAAAGTTCAAAAACACAATCTGTAATATCAGTTTGTTTGTGTGAATCTAATACAAAGACTCTACAGTTTAGTGTCTGCCTCACTCATTCAGTCTCCTACCATGCAGCTGCTGAGGTCCACCAGGCAACGTTGACCAGATCCGCAATGGTGGGCTGCAAAACAGGAAAGCAGGTCGAGAATGAAACCCTACATCTTAAAGGAATCCATTTATTTACTTATTTATTTATTTGTTTGTTTATTTATTTATTTCGTGGACTCACGATGAATACTCCTCTAGGTGCTGCTCCTGTGTTACTGTTAGGCACAGGTCCACACACAGACTGGAAGTCAAAAGACTCTGTGTAGGTGTAGAAGGATCTGTTGTACAGCAAATACATCAGAGCTGGGTCCACCTCGCTGAAGAACATGCCGATCTAGAAAGAGAAAAAAAAACGAGCGCAGTAAGGCACTGAAAGTCTCTAAAAGTATATTTTACATACTGTATGCATGTGAGCAAACCAGCTTCCTCCTGACCTTGTTCCAGTCTTGAATCTGATTGGACATGATGAGGAAGCCCCCGTCGTCGATCAGGTAACACAACAAGTCCTGCACGGGTAGTACAAGAGTCAGCGAGTGACGGATGGATGCCATAACTATTTTACAACTATTGTATCAAATGCACTCTTTTTTAAATTAAAACAATATAAATCTGAACAATATTAATCCTCCACTTTAAAAGGTAATTTATTAGTGAAACTCAGAGAATGTTCATGAGGAGAAAGACAGGGTGTGGTCTTGCCTCATGGGCCTCACAGTCCATCTCACAGCCACCGGTCTGTCCACACTGAGGAGAAGAGATGTAGAAAATAAAATGTGAGCCGTGCTGGCAAAATGAGTCGGAATGCGCACAGGCTAATTATGAGCTAAGAGGCAAAACACGGTTTTGGTTGAAATGAGATTTTCTCAAAAATGACTCCATAAAGCCCTCATTTATTGATCCCCATGATAAAACAGCAAGAAGACATCCCAAACTACTTTTATTTTAAGGTTTTG
>JAQMCW010000035.1:18240532-18251497 GCA_030068335.1 Chrysichthys cranchii | reverse complement strand
CCCACTCATTCTCCCAGGTACCCTGACCACTCCCACTCACTCTCCCAGACACCCTGACCACTCCCACTCTTTCTCCCAGGTACCATGACCACTTCCACTCATTCTCCCAGGTACCATGACCACTCTCACTCATTCTCTCTGACTCCTTGACCACTTCCACTCACTCTCCCAGACACCCTGACCACTCCCTCTCCCAGACACCCTGACCACTCCCACTCACTCTCCCAGGAACTCAGACCACTCCCACTCATTTTCCCAGGAACCCTGACCACTCCCACTCATTCTCCCAGGAACCCTGACCACTCCCACTCACTCTCCCAGGAACCCTGACCACTCCCACTCATTCTCCCAGGAACCCTGACCACTCCCACTCATTCTCCCAGGTACCCTGACCACTCCCACTCATTCTCCCAGGTACCCTGACCACTCCCACTCACTCTCCCAGACACCCTGACCACTCCCACTCTTTCTCCCCGGTACCATGACCACTTCCACTCACTCTCCCAGGTACCATGACCACTCTCACTCATTCTCTCTGACTCCTTGACCACTTCCACTCACTCTCTCAGACACCCTGACCACTCCCACTGACTCTCCCAGGAACCCTGACCACTTCCACCCTTGCCTACTGTTTGTCCATACACTGCTGAAGCTGTGTCTATCTCATTGGCCTGTTGTTGAATGATACATCAATGAATGAAACAAAAAAGCTACCCCTGCCCTTCACATTTTTTTGGCATTATTACCCCAAAGTATTTTTCCATACCTATTTTCCACACTACGCTCACAGACATTTTCTGTGGCACTCTTGGTCCATCCACCCAGCTCTCCTTTTATAAGTCAGGACATTTTGACATTTAAATGGCAAATGGTCTCTGTGTTATCCGTGGAGACAGCTTTGACTGTGCGTCCATATCTCACCCAGACACACATTAATTAATTTATAATTATGTGACACACACTCCCCACATGTCCTGATCTGATCTGTCTGCAGATTCTCCACAAAGGAATTGAGTTCAGCTAGCTGTCCCACTTGGACCTGTTCTAGTTCAGGCTTTCTTTGTGACTTTGTGTGTGATCTATATGAGATATGCGTGTGTGTGTGTGTGTGTGTGTGTGTGTGTGTGTGTGTGTGTGTGTGTGTGTGAGCGTGTGTTTTACCTTAATGGGGGACAATATGGGGACCAAAAGTACTGGAATATTTGACAGTTTTCAATTTTAGGAGTCAAATAAAAGAGCCAAAAGGTTTCTTATTGGTTACTGAGGTTAAAGTTCATGGTGGATTTAGGTGTAGGCACTGCAATAATTAGCAATTGTGACTTCACAAGGATAACATGTGTGATTAATGTGTGCGTGCGTGCGTGTGTATTAGTTTTATGTTATTTTGTGCATCATTTATGCTCTTAAAGGTCACACTATGGAACATGTTAAGCTTCGAGCTCCAAGCTTGAGTCTAGATATCAAACACAGTTGGGTGACATTTCGTGAGCACATAAAAACAAACTCTATTATCGCAAAACACTCAAGCATATTGTTCAGCTTTCCAAGCTGCTATAGCACTACATGTAAAGCATCACCAATTGTTTAAGAACGTGTATAGCAACCGCACAGTGTCTCTTGCTTCATGTGGTATCCACAACGGAAATAAGCTCTGCCTGTTTTTTTTTTCTCTATTATTATGGGAAACTTATATGTATTTTAATCATCAAATAAATTCTTCCATTCATCCATTCATGTTTGAAGACCTCGCTGATTTGGCCCAGCACTCCATTTCTGAGGCGCTCTCCAGGCACTCGGACTCCAGAGATCTCCATCAGAGAGTGTACAATGGCCCTCTAATGGAAACCGACTTCCTATCAAACACAATCACACATTTCATTTGCTGCTCTTCATTAGGCCATAGACTGGCCAGAGAGTGGGGCTGAATGAGAACAAAAAAAAAAGAGAGAGAGAGAGAGAAAGATACCAGACGCAAGGCTTCCACTCAGCCACCACACTCCACTGTCTTTGATCCATTGTCCGCTAAGAGCAGAGATCACGGTCATCCTGAGATAAACTCCATCCAACTTTCTGACAGATGGTCACGTGATGGTATTTTTAGTCTAAATGCACACTGTCTCACGCAAATTCTAATCCAAGCAGGAAGATTTACTTGGTGAGCCTGCACAATTCTACTATTTTGTCGTACTTTTAGCGCACTTAGAAAAAAACTGGACATCTGGAGTGCTTAGGTCTTTTAGGAAGAGCTGAAAAAGTGACCAGACAAAAAACTTGTCATTTATTAAAGCTTTTTCTAAAGTTTGTCCCAAGTGACGGTGGGACTAACAGCAGCTGAAAGTAGGGCTGCAGCTGCTTGCGGGGCTGGGAGTCGCACTAGGGTCAGCGCTGGAGCTGGAGAAAAAAAAAAGTCCCGGATGGGGAAAGGGATCTGGCAAAGAGCCGCAAGCTCCCATGAAATAAGGAGAGGTGAGCATGCTGGGGCCAGAGCGTAGAGGAGAGGGAGCATGCTGGGTAATGGGGTTATGGAACAGGAACATGGCCGTTGTCCTAGTGCCACTGAAGCCGGACACGCAGAGAGGGATGTACCTCTTTATCTAGTGAAATATCAGAGGTGTCGGGGGGATGGTGTGAGTAAAGAGATGGAAGAAATAGTGGTCCAGTACTGCCAATGAGACCAGTTACACAGGAATGCTGTGAGTAGGAAGCTGGTCACTGAGGTGAAAAGGAAGGAACAAAGGCCAGTGCAATTATCTGCTCTCTCAAAAACACTGTCCTGATATCTGAAAATCAGGTGACCAGATGACAGGAAGCTACATGGAAACTACAGACGCTTTAATGAAGCGACCTTAAAAAAAACAAAAAAACAAAAAAAACAACCTGAAATCAAATGTGACCTTGTTTTTATGCCTTAGTTCGTGTCTTTGGCCGGATTGTACATGAATCATCTGGACTGAAATCATCAATGAAAGCCTTCCACTAAAGTGCGGCAACTTGTTCTGCCCTCTGCCTTCTGACTACCTCACTGTGTGATTCATGGGAAGGCTAAAAAAAACTCTGAAAAGACGTGCCGATATACTCGCCGGTGTGAGAACCAACTATGGCGTCGGCACACCACCTCCCTCGCTGCACATACGGACTCAGATATGTACGACCTCCTTTCTGGGATGAAGTTTTCATCTGTTTGGTCCACCTGCACCTTCCTTAATGAGCACACAGGAGCGTTGCTGAAGTCAACCAAGTAGTCCATCATAACCGACTGCGGGCTAGTACCTAGATCTGACTCCATGGTTGTTTTTTGTCCGTGGTGATCACCAGCTTTTCATCCGCCAAAAGACTGCTGTGATGGATCCAAGCAGACACATAAAACCAGTCTCACCCACCCAAATGCTTACATACGGTATGCTAACTTGCAGGAGAAGAACGTATCAGGGTTTTCGTTTCCACGTCGTCTATCAGTTCTCATCTGATTGAATGGCTTGCGCTTGGTTCTGCTTGTGTGCTGTTGTCCTTTCCCGGTTGTTCAGTTTCACATCATGGCAACTGAGACGTTCAATGAAGCCCAGTGGTGATAATGTTGAGTTGATGCCATCAACATTATGGTTAGCTTCAGTAACTGGCGCCTATCCTGATAACCCTGAGCGCAAGGTGGGAGAATTCACCTTGGATGGGAACGCCAGTCCATCGCACACACAATATCCACAAACATGTTTTTGGAAAGGGGGAGGAAACTAGAGAACTCAGAGCAAACCTGTGCCAGAGAAAGAGAATATCCACAAACTCCATAAAGACAGAACCATAACCAACTAGAAAAGTGTAAGTTCACAGATGCCTGAGTTTAGCGTAGGGTGATATCCGAGGTTACTAACGTATACACTTATGACTAGCAAGTAACAAATCTCACACAGTCACTTGGTACAAGACGGTTTAACAGCCTGAGACACATGTACATTATTGCCCCATGAGCCGTATCTCAGGGAAAGTTCGGATTTCCGCAAGGATGGGATAAATTTCGTTTTCCATAGCTGAACGTGCAAATCATCAGCTTTATTCGTTATGCGTAATATAATATTCAGAATAGTCCACAGGGGGCAATTCACACAAAAGTGCTCTGAAAATACAGGTAATCATGGATTTAAAACGACAGCTGTTAGTCTGATGAAGCGATTCATAACAACAACAACAACAAAAAAAGCTTGGTCGCAATAAATGAAATTTCTCATTATTTCTCCTCAACCCTTCTGGAGGGAGGACTATTCCGTCGACTTTTATTTCTTTGAAGTAAACAATTTAATGAAAATACTTCACTTGGCTGCGAGAGCACACGTCCTCCTTTAAGCATTTTGTTTCTTTAAAACCTTCTTTCTGTAAGACGGCTGTTCTGACAGGGAGATGGGAGCAGAATTAAAAGTCAGGGGAAATGGGTGATTGTAACTAAAGGCCATTTTAATCAGCAAAAGGAGAAACTTCAAAAAATACATTTCGCTAAAAAAAAAAAGATCGTTGGTGAACTTCCAGCATCCATATCCTGTGTGCTATTGAGCTGCCTCAAAGTCTATTAAAGCAACCTGTAGCGAAGCCCGACTCTTCATAGTTACCAGACCCTCCGGAACAGAGTGCATGATGGGAGCCTGAGGGTGCGGCTTGCTCGTCGGCAGGCTTTCCTAATCCCGGGGCTTTTAGACGATTACAGAGCACTTGAGCTACATGCAGATGTTCATTTGAATGCTGATAAGCAGCTACACGGCTAGATTAAAAGGCTAAAACAGGCAGAGCAAATTTCAAGGTGAAAAAACAGCGTTCGCTGCGTGCGTGTATTCAAAGGACACACACAGAAACATGAACGCACACTCACACACCCACAGACACACACACACAAACAGATACATCTCACTGGAATTTCAGACTAAATACTGCAGACTTATTACAGCATGTCTTGGAAATATATCACATTACAATATAATAATAATAATAATAATAATAATAATAATAATAATAATACCATTGAGTATCATGATATGATGTTTAGCGCTACTATATCGATTCTCAAAAACACTACCATGTTTTAAATTAACAGTTTACATGCAAAGATTCTTGCCAGGCAGCGATTCATTTTGTGTTATGCTTAAACTAGGGATGTCAAGCGATTAAAAAATGAGTCTAATAAATGACATGCTCTGTGACTGATTAATTAATCTAATTTATCACATACATCAATTTTTGCTGTGACAGTATTTAGAAATATTTCACTTCAAATGAATTTTGGCAGATGAGTGAATCAATGAATCATCAACATTATCATTAATCAACTTCATAGTTAGGTGGTCACAGACAGACACAGATAGAACGCCTGGTCGAGTGTGGCTCGACATGTCTGGCTGCTAGCGCTAGCATCAGGGGCTGTGCTAGCTCGGACCTCCAGGTTAGCTCTTAAATGCTTTGTGTTGAGGTGATACTTCAGACTTGGAGTACTTCGATGGTACGGAAATTCCTTATTGCAGAATTTACAGAGAATGACGCTCCTATCAACAGTTCCATCTGGGCGAATTTGAAACGTTAATGCTTCATTCGCTGGGCCAAGCAGCGTGTTCCCAACTGCCTCGTTCATTAAGGGCACACCAGGCGATCTGAACCACTCTCGGGACTGTTCGACCCCTAAAAACCAGATCGACCAACCAGTGTGTTCACTCCAATCCGGTTCACTTGGGCCGTTTGGAAGAGGCGTCCATGGGAGTGGATCGGTTGGGGTCATTCATAATGTGATTGCTGACCGAACACAGGCGTTGATCTCAAACGCTATCACGTGCACTTTTTATTTCATTGGAGAATATAAGGGTTAATAACAGCTCTGACTCTCACTTTGTTGAATGCAGATTGTAGTCGGTTTCCAAAGCTGAGAATTCCTCCTGCAATGTCAGCTGCCTCCGTAAAAATCTTCTTATGCCTGAAACACGCTTGACTGAAACTCACCGCGTTTCATAATTAAGAAATCTGTATGGCACGTGAGAGGGCTGTGTGTCACTGTGCCCAAAGTAATCCACACTGTTAAAACTGTGCAGTGAGATCACTGTCTTTTAAATGAGACCACAGATATGAAGGGAACCAAGCAAAAACAGCACAAGAAATGAGTGCATGTGCATTTCACAGCAAAGCCACTGTGGCTAGAACGGCACTGGGTCAAAGGGCACCACGGATTGGGATTAATCAGAGTTACATTTTTAAAGCTTTTTAATGGATTACTGACTATACATTCATGCATTATTTTAACTGTACTAGTTTAAACCTTTTGACAGTTGATGGATGTTTGACTCTCAGATTCCCTGCTAGCATAAGGCCGTAAACTGAGACAGGAAGTAGCATAAGGGTACACCGCTAATGTTAGCATAAACTTTACAATTCAACATGTGTTTGCTGATGAAAAGTGTTTGCCCAACTGCCTGGAGATTGTAAGTTTGATGCTGCAGCCATGCGTGACTGAGAGTCCAAAAGTGCAAAATTGGCTGTGCTTTCAGGGTAGGAGGGATGGCATGGGATCTCTCCTTTCTTTCTTTATTTCTTTCTTTCTTTCTCTCTCTCTCTCTCTTTTCTGCATGCGGAATGGGTCAGACAGTGCTTTTCTCTGAATGTGTTATGCTGATCTGTGATGCAGACCGAGCAGCGGTTTGGAAAGATGTTTACTCCATGTGCCTTAGTGGAAGCATGTGGTAGCCTTCACCCTGCAGGACTGGTGGCTGACATATGATGAAGTAAACTGGCTGGTGGGACTTAGCCAAGACGAAATTAGGAGGAAAATCTCAGGCTAATCTTAGAAGCAATAGTATTTTTTGCTTTCCTTCCCTCTTAATGAGTTCCTCTTTTCTCACTTTCTCTCACTTTCCTTTGAGTTTCCATTTGCTCCTGCAATAAATAACTCCCCCTTTGGTCCCATACCGACACTTCACTTTCCGCTTGTTTGTCTGTATATCTGTCGACTTCTCTCCTCCACACCTCTGTCTGGACTGTACTAAAGGATTTTATACCTCCTGTCCTCATCTCTCCATTCTTTCTTCTTTTCCTCTTGGCTCTCCGAAGGAGAGCTTGTCCAGCCACCCCCTCTTCTGAGCTGACCTAAGAGTGGCCAATCAACAATCAGCGGCAGGCAGCGAAACATGTTATTTGTGAACCCGTAATCATTCCCGTCGCAAAGTCTCTCTAGATCGCCACTAGCGTTTTAGGAGGCCAGTGTTGGCCAAGGACACGTGAGAGATAGAGAGAGAGAGAGAGAGAAACAAACCATAAACATGAGGACCTCAGTACACACCAAGTATACACAGATCAGTGACTAAATCGTATAAGATTAAAGATAAAAAAAGATGAAGTGTCCCCTCAGGACAAGAATATATACACTGAGCTTGGTTTGTGCAAAAAAAGTAATAAAATTGTCTCGATGTGATGGTACTGTTCCGCAATATCCAGTGACAATTACTGCAGATTATATCATATTATCAGACCTGCCAACCATTATGCGTTTTATAGAAGAGGTCTGCAAAAACTTCAGGGTACACTCAAGGTAAAGTTCAGGTGAACTGCATTATGGGTATTGTAGATTAGGGTGGGGGCAGAGGGTGTGAGTGTGCCTGAGCTGGGGAGACTTGTTGATTGAATATTTTGAACCACTTCTTGCATAAAAGAAAAAAAAAAAGGACAAAGATTTGGGCTTGAAAAGATTACCAAGACCTACAACGGAAGTGCCAAATCTATCAGTTTACAAAAAATGTTGTTGACGATGAAAATTACAAGCTAGTTAAGGACACTTGCTTTTTGACCAGCTGTCACCTGATCAGCACTAAGAACAGATGTAATGTCTAATGTCAGCCAGGTGGACGTCAGACCATCCATTTGTAAAGTGATTATATGGAATTATGACGTTTTGTTAAAACATACTTCCTCTTGACTAAAATTCATTCCCTTATCTGATCGTTTCATAACCAGCGGCAATTTTTTAAAATAAACTTTTATGCAAGGGACCTGGCCTCAAGCACACGATACACTATGTGGGCAAACATTTCTGGACACCTGACCATCACCCCCATCTGTGCCTGCTGAACATCCCATTATAAAACCAAGGGCATTAATACGGAGTTGGTCCCTCTTTGCTGTTATAATATCCTCCACTCCTCTGGGAAGGATTTCCACTGGACTTTGGAGAGTAGCTCTGGGGATCTGTGTTCATTCAGCCACAAGAGCATTAGTGAGGTCAGAGACTGATGTTGAGTGAGGAGTGCAGTGGTGCCTAGTGTGCAGGTGGCATGTCAGTTTATCCCAAAGGTGCTCAGTGGGGTCAAGACCACTTGAGTTCTTCCACTCCAAAGTTAGCAAGCCATGTCTTCCTGGAGCACGCCTTGTGCACAGGGGCACTGTCATCAAGACAACTGATACAGTAGTGTGCTTCCAACTTTGAAACACATATTAAGTGTGATGATCAAGGGTCCTTTGTCCTTTGTCCATATAATGTCTGAATTATATTGCACGATATTTGCTAATATTTCAAAAGCATCAATGCTTTTTTTTTTTTTGCTTTCACATGACTGTGACACTGTCTCTGTTATCACTGTGTACAAATTTCAAATGACTTTATATTTGTTCTCATGTTATGGAACGAGTACTGACACATATCTCTCTCTCTCAGGTCCTGTACGTGAGTTACAGCACATAGGGTGCCAAACGGCCCCCATGGGGCCCGGTTGACATTTCTGTAGTCAAACGCATTGTATAGGGTGAGGTCGCTAGCCTCACGCCAACCCTCCCCTAACTTGCGACTCGGGTTCATGCTCTCACACGCGCACACATCCACACCTACGGGCAATTTAGCATAGCCAATTCGCCTAACGCGCATGTCTTTGGTCAGTGGGAGGAAACCAGAGTTCCCAGAGGAAACCCAGGCAGAGAACATGCAAACTCCACACAGAAAGGCACCCGTGCCAAACCCGGGGCTCGAACCCAGGACCTTCTCGCTGTGAGGCGACAGTGCTAACCACTTAGCCACCATGCCACCCACCGACACATATAATACACTAATAAAAAAAAGGAAAGGAATCCCTCTGACTAAGATCACTCGCTAAGTGAAAAGGCACGATAAATAATCTCACAATAAGGTAACTCGAAACTAGGTGACAGTTTTCCCTCAAGTTAAAACACATGGGTCTGCTACAGGCTTGAACACTTCAGTTCAGTGAAACAGCCTGAGTGCAACAGAAATTGGGAACGTGTGTGTTTTCCCCACCTGTACGAGACTCGTAACTTCACCTAATACCATCTCCTCGCTCCACATGCTGTCTAACCAGACCAAATTCTGGACACACACACACACACACATTGAAGAGTCCTTCACGGGGGTTTTGGTGTGTGATGAGATGGTCTGCTGTCCTCTGGAGCGTGGCTATGTGGATTTGGTGGCATATTGATCTCGCCCCTAGCCTCTGTGCAGGGATCGATGGTGCAGTTTTACACACGAGGGAGCACCGGCACTTTGCAGAAGCAGAAGTTTCTTTCAATGTGGCTCCGGCCCAGGGGACCATGGCAAGGCAGAGGCTTAGAGAAGCTCACGAGCCCAGAAAGCCCCGAGTTTGATATATACAAAAGTCTGTAATAGCTAATGTTGTTGGTGCAGACTGCTCTTTTATTTCTGATATTTCTGCTTCTCACTGTGTTGGTGCATTTGTTCGCATCGCATCCATTCACGTAGGCATTCATGAAAGTCGACAATCCACTAAGAGATATGTAAACACTATTATGCCTAATTTCCTCTTTATACAATATATACTAAATAGGTTTAATGTAATTTTATGGACTTGGCCAACAAAGTGCAGTTTTGTCTTACCAGCAAAAATAAGTGTAGTTCTCTATATTTAGAGATGGTTTATCCATGTGCTTAAGTTGATTTCCTGAATGGCCCTTTAGTATATTAAAAAAAAAATGTAATCAGAAAAGGGGTGTTTCTAATGCCAGGATCAGACTACACCCGATTTTTGTCTTTCACGCTGGTGACTATGTAAGACTAGACAATCATAGTGCCACAGATTCTTGCTGGGTTTGGATCAGGAGACCGGCAACACTACAAGTTTGACCCCGACCTATCATCGCTCAGGTTCTTGCATGTCGTCGGGGAGGAGGGTCAAGAAATTGTCAGTCATGTCTATGGAAGGAATGTCAAGGACCATGTCCTACAAAAAAGACAAAAAAAAAAAAAATCCAACAATGCTAGACTATTTTGTTGGCGCGTCTTGGGGCGTCCCAGATGCCACATTACTGTTCTTTGATCACGTCACACAACAGCCATTTTTTGCTCTTGACGTTCATATTCAATAAGACATGCTTAAAGATTTGGCTTTAAACATGGAAGCCTATGAAAATGAACGAATAAAAGGACTAATAAGATGATATACACTTTCTGACACCTGTCCATCATGTCCATCATGCACTTCCAGACCATATGTGGCTGGAAGTACACAGTTGTATAGAACGTCTTTGCATGATGTAGCATTAAGAGGTTCCTTCACTGGACTGAACAGAAATGTCACCTGCAAATCAGGCCTCCTCACCTGACATGCAGTAGACATTCGAGCTTAGTGAGATCATGGCTGGTCTCACTGATGTTCGAACGAACACAAATCCCCACGCCCGAAAATGTAATGGAAGAGTGCAGAGAGAAAAGTTATCATCACAACAAAAGGTCACTAAATCTGGAATGGGACAGTGTGATGATCAGATGTCCACACACATGGCCATATAGTGTATAAAACAGAAGAACATAAGCTTCATCATAAATTGCCAATATGTTGAAAATTTGGTTTAAAAAGTGTGCATCATCAGTAGGATTGAAAAACTCTGTAACTATGTAATAATCTCTCTCTCTCTTTATATATATATATATATATATATATATACACACACACACACACACACACACACACACAGTGGACCCCCGCA
>JAQMCW010000035.1:18226557-18240432 GCA_030068335.1 Chrysichthys cranchii | reverse complement strand
TATACATACATACATACATACATACATACATACACACACACACACACACCGGTATATATATATATATATATATATATAAAAATTTTACGCTCCACCTGCTATATAAGGATATATGGTGATGCTACTGACCTTGATTTGGATTTGCAACATAAAGAAAAAAATCTTCTAATAAATTCTTTTAATATCCTCCAATACCGCTGTAGGGTTGAAATTTTGAATTTCCAAGTATTTCAATCAGTGCCCTATAAAGGGTTAACTCTGTCAGGTGTTCATCTGAAGCCGGGCTGCTATCACGCAGGAAACGTTGATTTAATTTAAGAATCTCCGCACTCCATTTCCTCGCTCCCTCTACACGTTTTGATTTACCTAAAAGTTGTTTATTTCAAGCACATCTTTTTGAGGAGGTCTCTCACACAAGGAGTTTTCTGAAGATTCTGTTAAGACTCAGCAAGGGAAGGAAATGTGTGTTGATGAGAGAACGACACAGAGTGAGAGAGAGCGAGAGAGAGAGAGTGAGAGAGAGAGATACAGTAGGTGAACCCTTGAGGAGAGACACTTTAGCAAATTACAGCTAGTGCTGCAATCAGGAAGCTGAAATTACCAAACCTGACAGGTCACCAAGGCAACTGCTAGAGGCAGCAGACAAAGCAGGTGTGTGTGTGTGTGTGTGTGTGTGTGTGTGTGTGTGTGTGTGTGTGTGTGTGTGTGTATGCGAAGGTGTGTGTCTATGTCTGTCTATCTACATGTGTATATCACAGGTGGTGGGTTTCTGCATATTTTATTCGGATCCCACTTGTGCGTGCCTTTCTCCTCTCACACAGCAGCACCACTGATCTGGTAGGACAGATGCTCGCACACAAACGTTCTTTTAACACACATGAAGCCTGCCATTAACTATTTATGCCAAAAAGACAGCCTCTCAGTGCACCAGTATGAGAACGCTGTCCCTTTATAACCTACACCACACTGCTGAAGGTCCACCTGAAGCCAAATGATGTGCAGGCCTAAATATATCCAACCTGACTGATACTAATCAGTAATCGTTGCTCCGATTTCAAACTGAAACTTGCTGTCAATTTCGGACAGCCTGTATAATTAAATCAACAAAGAAAGGACACACACACACACACACACACACACACACACACACACACATACACAGACACTCAGGCATTTACGATGCGAGGCAGGGATCGGCCTGAAAATAGACTTCCTCTCATTTTCGCCTGAATGGTTTCCCTTCAAGATGAATTTTTCAGCCTGTTGAGGGACAAGTACAGAGGGCATCCCCCTTTTTCTTCCCTTTGTAGAGCCAATTATCTCAAACAAAAGCTTTATTACATGCAGCGGTGCTGAGTTGCTGTGGGCAACAGCACTACTGCTACTAGCTGCAGGTCCTCCTCCAACCACTAGGGCTAGAAATCCAGAGGCCTGATGAAACGGTCTCAGCTGGAGGAGTTATATAAGACGAGCCGGACACTCGGAGGTCTTTGTCAATGGTGTATTTCCTGACATAGGGAGGTGCCGAATGGAGAATAGGAATGAGCACTGTACTCGTGAGCATGCATCGAGAAAAAGCAGAGAGTGCAAGGCTTTCTCGCAGTACTGCAGACTACTGCGTGTACACACACACACACATGCTTGACTCATGATGAAAGGTTTGATTGATTAGAGAATGATGATTACAGTAAATGGCCTGGAAGATGGTTCCTTCTCCCATCACCTTTCCCCCCACCCCACCCCCCTTTCTCTCTCCCTCCATCTGTAGAGTGCCTCTCGTCTTTCCCCTAATGGCACAGCTATTAGCGCTAATGCATTTCAAACATACAGCAGCTGCCACGTTCGGATGGAAAGCTCACGTCCTCGCTCTCTCGTTCCACCCGTCCCTTTCTTTCTCCCCCTCATTCTTTCCTTCTTTCTCTCGCCTTCTAACACGTCTAATCAAACAGGTTGATGTGCAAAATAAAGCACTTGCTCCGTCGCAGTTCTACGCTTACGTTCTCATTCGCAGTCTGGGACTAAAGTAATGTTTATAATGAAGAGACTGCGTCTCTTCGACCCCGTGAGCGGATGTTTAAAATAAATAACACGCGCAGCGAGTGAGCTAAGGTGGGCTCTGTTTCCTTGGGCTTTGTCGGTTTCGACGTTGTCATCCGGCATGAAATTCAAATCGGGCGAAGCCTCCCTGAAACAGCAGGGAGCGCTTGAGACACCGCCTGGGATGTTTATCGAGGATGGAGACACTTGGAAAGAGACCCACCTCCTTCGCGCAGTCCCCTCTGAAAGTATCGGGACGGCAAGGCCGATTAATTTGCCTTCGCTGTGCACTGAAGGCGTCCGTGTGTGAGATCAATAGATGGATGCGAGAAGAGAGATCAGAGTTGCAGCTTTGATTCCTCGGTATTTCCATCTAGACATGCTACACAACATAAAACACACCACACTTTGCGTCCAACCGCCCAGTTTTTTAAGTGAGCTTAAGTATTGGAACAGAATCTATAACAAGCTATATATATAGCCCTTGTCTTCAATAACCACATCAAGCCTTCGACCCACGGTCTCTAGACACGAGATTTCTTCTTTCGTCATTGGCTACGTCTTTCCACACCACTTAATTCTCACGTAATTAAGTTTACTGAGCATTGGTACTGTAATTTGTGTTCTCTTTGTGCGTGTAAGTACTGTTGTTTATTGTACTTGTGCAATACCACAATTTCCCTCTGTCTGTCTGTCTGTCCGTCTGGCCATTCAGCCGTCCATCCATATTCTCATGTCCTGAAAAAAAGCACCTGAGCTGAAAAGAAATTGTCACAATAAACCGTATAAAACTGTCGTGTACTAATGCGCCTCGACAGCAGAACACAGCACAAGTGTTGAATTTTCTTCGTTTTGTGGAGCATGAACTTACTGTAAGCGGTAGCATGGGAGCACTAAAGCAGTGCTGTTGCCACGTCTGCGTAAAATGCGCTATAAACAGGTTCATTTAGTGGTAAGTTGCAGTCAGAGGTCCATCTGCTTATTAATACTCATACTGAATTGTTTTTGTTAGTGTGAAAAGTCAACAGTGTTGTTTTTTTTCCCCCTAGTGCAATGGCATGTTATATAACGTATGATGTGTGGTGCCCACACTGACTGATATATTCCGGGTTTAGAAATACACGGCGCAGTGTACACTTACTCGGACCCATGCGCACGTGAATTCAGCTTAGTAAACCTGTGACTGATTTGAGTCGATTTCTAACAATATATCCTTTATAATCCTTTATATGTCACTAAAGACAGTAAAAGAGACCAGATTATAGAGCTGTCCTGCGTCCGTGGACTATTTCTTCCTGATTCACTAACATCTCGGTAATTTAAGTTAATAGGAGAATATTAACGCATATACTTACAGCGGGACATGATTATAAGCTAGACGTCGCGCAGAAGATTAACACCGGAATTCCGGCATTAATCAACAGAAAAATAGGTCACAAACCAAATCTGACGGAGCGGTGAGCCCAAATGACCTTGAGAAATAAGACGCAATAAACCCGTTTAATATCCATTTCACACGCTATTGCGTTCAGATGGATTTAAACGGGCCTCGGCCCCACTTCTGCTGTTGAGATAACTGCGAGCGCAACGAGTCCTCAACACAACGGCCCACTGTAACGGCCATAATGGCGGACTGGCACATTCGTTATAGTGGCAGTGGCCGTGGAGAAATTCTAAAGAGGCTAAAGCAAATCTGCTGTCATAACAAGTCACAGGTAGGGCTAAGACTGGGTCTGTTATTGCTAGAGTAGCTTCATGATTTTGAGTTTAATAGCATGCTGCGTAGAGCTGCTACACTATATCATATAGATTTACTGTAGGAAGCTCAGAGTAGTTAATAGATCGTTTTAAGCTCTCCAATGCAGAAACACTATATAACATTTATAGTATAACAGACTATGGCTATAACAACTTTAAAGGACAATAGGCCTCATTTATCTTTGATCTTTTAGTTAAATTTTGGGTAAATCTATTCACAAGCCAAAGCCTGCTAAAGATTTCCTGCAAATGTATATGTTTTGGTGCAGAAACTTGTCGCCAATCGTATGACTGAGCCTATCCGCTGAAGGTTTCATTCGTAAGTCTCCTTATGTCTGTGTGAAAATACGATACAAACTCGGATATGATAGATCTCGTCATATAAGAACACACTCTCAAATTTCCTGTGCAAATGCTCTGAACAATTTACAAATGAATACGTTTGTACCCAGTTAACTAAATGAGGCCTAATGCGTGACGTTTCACCTGTTAGGAGGTGTTTGGAGGTTCTGAAGACAGTTGGGCTTTAGTTCTGAGGAATGAAGAGACTGTTGATCTCGGGGGACGTAATTCAGACATGGAGATAATGTGTGTATCTCCATACAGACAGTGACCTGAGCTCACGGATGAACCGAGGGCTCTGGAGCTGTAAGGCACCACCCTACTTTCACCCTGGAGTTGTGTTCAGCATTGACCAAATCAGACTCCGGAGGAATAAAAACTAAATATCTAACTGATTATAATTAGGCAGGTAGGCTCAAATGCTAGGAAATTTACGCTGCAGGTATGCTGTTAATTTCATTTCCAAGTGGTACACTGCCACAAACTAACATGGATGAGTCCTTCATGTTACTGCCATTTCTTTTTTTTTATGCAAAAATCCAAAAATAGTCTGAGCTGATTGGATATCACCTAGCTACAGTGAGAGTTAATATCCAGGGCTAATTTATCATATTTTCTACAGCTTTACCCATTCTGTAATGTCTGATGAAAATCCAGTATAACAGAGCCTGCGTGCCACTGACTGACACAGGCTCCTCCAAAAGTATTGGATCGACAACGCCATTTCTTTTCTTTGGTCTTTGCTATACATTGCACACGCTTGCTTTTGAGATAAACAGATGCATATGAGACGATAGATTAGAATTCCAGCTTCCATTTTCTGATATTTACATCTAGGTTTGTTACACAACTTAGGACTTGGTACCATTTTTGGCAGACGACCCAATCTGTATATGAGCAAAAGTATAGGAACAGATAGTACTAATGTAAATTAAAGTAAATAACACTTAATATTTGGTTGCATATCCCTTGCTTGCAAGAACTGCAACCCACTGACATCACCAAACTGTAGCATTCTTCTTTTGTGGTGCCTTCCCAGGCTTGTAGTGCAGCTTCTTTCAATTGTAGTATTATTTTGGGGTGTTTCTCCCTTTAGTCTCCCTTTCAAGAGGTGAAATGCATGAATTCACTTGGGTTAAGGTCGGGTGATTGACTCAGCCAGTCTAAAACCTTGCACTTTCCCCGTGAAGAAGTCCTTTGCTGTGTTGGCAGTGTGTTTGGGGATGACGTTCCACCCAATTAGATTACATGCATTTCTGTGGCAGATTGAATGTTTCGATAGACTTCTGAATTCCTTCTGCAGCCACCATCATGAGTTACATCATCAGTAAAGATTAGTGAGCCTTTCCCAGAAGCAGCTATGCAAGCCCAAGCCTTGAAACTACACCTATCACGCTTGACTGACGAGCTTGTATGCTTTGGATCATCAGCAAATCTCTTCTTTCTCCAAACTTTGGCTTTTCCATCACTTTGACAGAGGTTAATCTTGGTTCCACAGCTTTTTCCACAATTTCAATCAGGCATTTCGATTCTCTCTGGTGATGAGCGGTCACAGTTCTCACAATGTTTTTGTCATCAACTTCTATTGTTTTCCTTGTGACCTGTTCAGTATTTGGTTGTTAGTTCAATAGTGGTATCTTTCTTTTTCAGCACATTCTAAAGCGATCTATTGGCTATGCCCAATGTTCATGCGATGGCTCTGATCAATTTTCCCTTTGTTTCCTCAGATTCCAAATGGCTTGATTTTCTCCCATCGGCAGCTCAGTGGTCTCAATGCTGGTTTATCCTTTTTTAACAATGTCTATCCTTGGCTTGGAACAAACCAAGAGTAGACACTCAAAGCTATTTATTTAGACAATCAATCCGACAGGGCACACCTCGGTGACGAAACACCGCACGTCAGTCACCTGTCCCAATATTTTTGATCACTTGAAAAATGGCTGGGATCAAACAAAAGGTCCCATGCTTTGAGGTGTTTTTGAATGAAAGCTGAAATTCTGATATATCTTCTCATGTTCATGTTTTTTTTTATATCAAACCCAAATGTCTTCAATGTATAGCAAAAACAAAACCAAAAAAATGATCCACCTTGGCATTCCGATACTTTAAGAGCAGACTGTACAGTCTCTGTGAAAACTAGCTTCGGTGTGAAAACACTTTTTTATTTAACTCAGCACTAACATTTTTGCTACATTAAGAAAGCGTGGTTATTTTTTAATATTCTAAATGCAGGGATGTATACAAATATACGGTCCTTAGGTGGAGAACGATCGACCCCAATAGTACAATGTACAATGCATACACACATACACATGTGAGCACACACTTTTTTTTGTTATTATTCTACATCATTATGCTATTTTGTCTATTTTATACGGCATGCTTCTCTCTCTCGCCTCCTTCCATCTCTCTGTCTTTTGCTCTCAGTCTCTCTTCCACCCTCCAACCGCTTTAACATGCTTTTCACTCTGGGTCCCTAATGTGCCCAAAAAGCATGGAGGCCTAATCTAATTACAGTGTCAGTCAGCAGTCTTCAGCCGAAAAAAAAAGGAAACAGCGAACATTTGCCAAACAAGAGAGAGAGAGAGAGAGAAAGAGAGAGAGAGAGAGCACAAGACCAAGCAAGCCAGAATCACCAAAGACACTTGTCCTCGCTAAAGGACATGTCTCATCCCTCTCTCTTGCGAAGGTGCTGAAATGGTTCGGGCCTCCGTGGTGCTTCATTACCTGGGCTAATTATAAAAGCAAATGAAATCAGCCCTGTGATACATTATTAATGCCCGCACCCCCATTAGGTCTCATTTGCAGTGTTTGCAACAATATGACATTTTCAAACTGTTTTCATGGCTGATTAGAAATGAGGAGGGCTGATAACAGGGTGGAGAGGGAAAGAGAGAGAGGCGGGGAGAGAGGAAAGAAACCAAAGGGTAGCGAAAGAAAGTGAGAACGAAAGACACGCGGCGCTAGAAAGAAGCATACATCGGAATTTAAAAAAAGACGTGTGTTCTAAGACCGTTGTAAATCAGAAAGAATGAAAGGGAGGGAGGAGAGAAAAAAAAAACCCAAACAGACGAGTGGGAGACAAAAGACGAGTGCTTTACCCGTGCAACGTGTGACGCCATTTTAACGCACGGAGGCGAGTGTTTTAAAAGCATGTAATGTCTGTGTGCATGCATCTGGTAGTATAAAACGGGTATTTAGTTGCAGAGCTCTAAGCGAGGAGTGCGTGGCGTGATAGGCAGCTCTCTCCCTGCCTCCCTGTGAGTGCAGTAGCTAAGCAGCCATGAACAGAAATGGGCTCTCGCAGTGAGGAGGTTTCATAATTATTAGCTTTAGAGTCTTTTCTCAAATATCCCTCGGGAGGCATGGGGTTAAAATTCCATTTGTAGGAAGTGTAGCATGACAGCAAGCATGGTCTCCCTGGAGACAGACGGCAGAGTGTGTGTGGTGCCAGTGTTTCTGGATAAAGGATAGCACCGAATAGGGGTTAGAACGTACAGCGGTGGCGTGTGCATCTGTGTAAAAGTGCTCTTGGATGTTCAGCTGTTGCAAACTTGGACTTTATTGTTATTGTGGGGGATTTTATGATTACTATGGGGGACGCCATCAAACGACAGCAACTCACTTATTGGGCAGTCAGTGGCAGGACTTCATTTTCAGGACCAGAGGTGTTCAAACTGTCGGCCGTCACCCAGAGGCACGAGTTATAGACTGAGAGTAGGTGGAAAATAAACATTTACCAGACTATCAGATGTGCTAACCTTCACGTATTTTGCATACAAGCTCCGCATTTGACGGCAGATGACACTTGTGCAAATGTTTTTCGTGCTGTGGACTGAAGCCACGCCCTTCCCCCGTTTCACACTAGTAATGGTATGGATTTGACGATAAAGTTAAACATAGTGGGCAACTTATTTGGTTGCCCCATGGTGGTGACTTTCCGCTAACGGATGAAGTAATAAGGGCGTGGAAAACATATGCACAGAAACGGTGTATTCGTGTGTATTCATTCTATTTCATTCGGTACCTACTATACAAACTCCACCTACATAAAAGGTTTATCTGGTAAAGGTCTAATGTGTGGAGCTATCTTGACTTGACTCTTGTCTGTGCAATTGTTCTTAAAAGATGGCGATGGCGATGGCATGGGTTTGGCTACGTAAATCCAAACAGGACTATGCTTTTTGGCAAGTTATCGTCCCACATTTGAGTCGTTTCCCACCATCTAACGGGTTGTAAACCTTATGGACGAAAGTGTATCAGCAACGCAGAGTCAGAAAGTACGATCAAAAAGATCATAACGTTAATACCGTTCTAGATATCCATACCTTAACTACAGGATGTCCAAAACAGGACTTGAAAGCGATAAAATACAGGCACACTTACGTTAATGTAGTCCCGCCAGATGTGCTGTGTCTGGATGTGTTCCGCTTCTTTGGCCAGCCTCTGCACGACATAAAAGTGTAAAAGGTCAGGGTTTGGGCTGCAGAGGTTAAAGGTTACATTTCATTGTATTGATTGCATTTTTTCCCCAATCTAGCAGGCGAATAGAGAAGCAAACGAGAGAGGCCAAGGCCGCATTAACAAAAGCCATGAAAATAAAAACAAAAAAACAAAACTGTATGTGGAGACCGCAGTGTGTAATTGAGAGTTTCAAAGTAATTAAATAGTCAACACAATGCTAAACGAGTAATAAACAATAGCATCATGTCATCCCAGGCACATGGATAATAACTAGTTCCTGACAGATTATTTGCTAAACTAATTGTTTCCTGGATCGGCACAGGGCGCAGAGATTGCGCATGAGATTGTAGTGTTTAACAAGGCTGGATCACAGAGCACACCCTGGCCAGACTTCCCAAAGCAAAGGCCTTTATATTTCGCCATTGGTGGAGTATAAAATTAACCCTCAATACATCTTTTGTAAACACGATGTCTCGCTTCTTAAATTGGTGACGCCGTAACCCTCTTAATGACATATCTCCATGATGTCACTAGAAATCCCTCTGCACTTGTTTTCACTTGCTGGCTCAGTAGCTAACGTAAAAGAAAGCAAAGTATGTACACAATGTATACTGGCATTTGATCGTACAGGATATTTATGCAGTGTACACGTCAGTGCATGACTGATCAGGAAAATCGTGAATTATTCCTCGGTGCGAAGTCTGAGAGACGTAATAGTGCAACACTACATGGCATGACCAATAACATATTACGTTAATAGTTTCACGTAGTAAACGCCATGCTTTACGTACTTATGTACAATAATCTGAGCTCTGGACCGAGCTTTGTGCTGCCCCTATACATATGATAAGCACATCGTTTCTAAGGAACAATAAGAAGATTACTGAGCACTTAGAATTTCTACCAAGAACCATAAACGGAAAGATATAATAATGGGTAATGTGGCTATACAGTGGCTCCAGCTAGTTTTCATTTTAAAACGTCCTCATTAATAAAATTTGCCCTTTGAGTTCCACTTTTTGAGTCCCGCCGTAACCCACTTCTGCCACTGGGTCCATTTCCAATACCAAATAAACACATACCTAAGAAGTGTGTCTGAACGGTATAACAGGGGTGTCCGATCGTATCCGCAAAGGGTCAGTGTGGGTGCAGGCTTTCATTCCAACCAAGCAGGAGCCACACCTGATTCCACCTGTTTAATCAATTGAACATAGCTTTCACTGGACTCAGGTGTGGCGTCTGCTTAGTTGGAATGAACACCTGCACCACAGCAGCTATTTCCGGATAACACTGGACACCCCTGCAATATAATAATACAGTATATTATAATAAAAACGCCATACATACGTATAAACAGTACACGCTCTACGTTAGACTCGTGCGATAAAACGGTGTAATCTTTTTTACACAATTTTCCACGATATTCAGTAATATTTCTTACATTTACATTATATCACACTTGCCTTTCTGTGTGGAGTTTGCATGTTCTCCCCATGTCCGTGTGGGTTTCCTCCGGGTACTCCGGTTTCCTCCCACAGTCCAAAGACATGCACAGAGGGGATTAGGCTCATTGGCTACTCTAAATTGCCTGGAGGTGTGAATGTGAGTGTGAATGGTTGCTCTGCGGTGGATTGGCGACCTGCCCAGGGTGTACCCCGCCCCTCACCCAAAATCAGCTGGGATTGACCCCAGCTTCCCCCCACAACTGTTCAGGACAGGATTAAGCGCCAGAAGGTGAGTGAGTGAGTGAGTGAGTAACCCGAGAACAAGTACTCAAGTTAGTACAAGTTATCACCCTACATTTCTTTAGGTTTCTACCCAAACAAAACAACAGGCGGGCCGATCGACATGTGAATCTGGAATGATGTGCTCAGTTATTCTGATAGTTAATTTTACAGTCTTAAAGGGTTTGGCTCACACTTCCCAGAGTCCGGTGGAGTGCTTTAGTTTTGAATGTACATGACTGCTACTCTGCTGCCACTCTGTACAGAAACTCCCCACCAAATTCACTATTAGCGATCTCTTTGAAACTCGTCTCCGACCTGTTCTTCGTTCACCGATCATACGTAGAAGTTTACAGCAGAATACACGCCTTAACCTTTCTTCCCTTCGTGGCTCCCCGCGAGACGGCTGAGGCAGGTCCGTGTCCATTACATTACATAGAGGATAGCCACATGAAAATTGAATGGATCTGTCGAAAGAATTTAAAATGTAGATACTTCGAGAAACAATGTATTCGGTTTTACAATTTTAAGATTTATGGCTTAGGAGGTCGCCAGATTGGTGAAAATGGTTTTTGGAAATGATGGCATCGGAAATGGCCCCTTGTGACTTGCAGCAGAGGATTCTAGATAGGGAGAGCTGGCCCCTTTAACCCTGCCTCCTTACCGCAGCTCACATGCTTGCCCAGACATGATTACACAACTGATTTGTAAAAGATATTTAAAAAAAATGACTGAGTTTTGGCAATCGCTGCTGCTCTGATGAAGTTTCCCACTGCACACCTGATGTTTCACCACCCCTTTTGGTGGAAATGCTCATTTCCAGGTGTTTTTTTTCTGTTCTGTTCCATATTTGACATGCATAAACTGTTTACTACATTTTTTAAATGGTAAGTGGACTATTGACACTTTATCGATTATCTAATGTCATTTCCTTGTGTTGTATGTTTAAATCTTTACTATTTTCAGTTAGTTTCCCTTTATTTTTTGTGCGAGTGTTTTCCTCCTGTGTTGAATTCTATGACTAATACAGTAATACTACTACTACTACTACTACTACTAATAATAATAACGATATGTCTCAACCAACACAGGATCGACATTAAATTGCAAGTTATGCTGAATCTCTTTAACACAGAAGGTTTGTTTTTCTCTCATGTTCCCGTCTCCTAATCCTCACAGCAAGAGCGTCTGGGTCATGTCCAGACTCAACCCACTCACACCTGCCCTCTTGTCATCTACCTGTAAGAGAGCAGGACGCCAACTCCCACACACGATCACGCGCTCAGACACAGCGTCCCGTGCTCCTGTCCTCGTGCTCTTGTCCTCATGCTCCGCAGCCCAAAACTAACGCTTGCGCACCAAGACGACTCTTAAATGAGGTATTCCAATTACATATGCAAAGTTACATACGCCACTTTCATCACGGTTTTAAATGCTGTCCAGTGTGGCGGTTCTGCACAAATATATTTCAGAATATTATCATAATAGCAACCGTTCAGGCGAGCAGGGCTAATTTAAGGGCAGCTATGTGTAATGGCGTGGCCATTAGGAGTAATGTGCATTTCAAATGACACCGCGCTCCCGTGGGCCAATTCCTGCTGTATTAAAACCACGCTGCCACACACGAGATTGTTTTCAACAAACCCGAGGGCATTGATCATGTATTTTTAGTATGCCATCACCCGCTCGTAATAACAACACTAGACCTATTGAGTCTGTTTGGTGCTGTTCTACACAATCAAACTCTCATCCCTTAAAGCTCAAGACTGAATATTTGATTTCATCATACAATCAGTATATAAAGTGCTTAAATATCACACTGACTGGTCAGATGGACTACGCAGGCAAAATAACGAGGCAAAATGATGTCCAGTGGGGCAGAAACCGCTTACGATAGCTCAAATATAGCAGTTTGTACAAAACTCAATATTAGGAAGCCAACTGATATTGACTGATACTGCACACTGTATAAGATTAGACTGAGAATAGAATAGCCTTTTTTTCCATTTGCAGAGGCGGCATGGGTGTGTAGGGATTAGCACTTTTGCCTACCGGCAAGAAGGGCCGGGGTCAAGCCCCACGACTGACTTGGGCCTTTCTGTGTGGAGTTTGCATGTTCTCCCTGTGTAAGCGTGGGTTTCCTCTGGGTACTCTGGTTTCCCCCCACAGTCCAAAGACGTGCACAGAGGGGATTAGGCTAATTGGCTACTCTAAATTGTCCATAGGTTGTCTATCTCTCAGTGTATTGGCCCTGCAGGGCATCGGCGGCCCACCTAGGGTGTACCCCGCCTCTCGCCCAAAGTCAGCTGGGATTGGCTCCAGCTTCCCCCCGTGACCCTAAACAGGATAAAGCGACATGGAAGATGGATGGATTTATTTTTCATATTTATTCCAATTACTTATTTATGTTTGCTGCTAACAGTAGTGGTAACACGTTTTATATCGACTTCTTTAGCGTCCATTCTAGTGAGCAATATCTGTTCAAATTCTGTTCACGTGTCATGATTCTTATCCCAAACTAGGCTTTCTGGACTAGCTCTGGCTCATGGCAAAGCATAACACAACCTACAGCTAGCCTCGAATTTATATTCATCCGTTTTCAGCATACCCTGACTCCGCTGACAAACGGCTTGATGATTAGTCCACGAGCTGCATCCATTGTCAAAGGTTCATTCGAGAGAGATTTTTCAAATGAGGATGTTTATACTTCATTAAAGAAAAAAAAAACCCAGCAACAACATCAGAAGAAAGAGATTCGGCTGCTTATCTAAATGAGTTTTAACCAGACTTGGTGAAGACACTGTAAAATTTCTCCTTCTGCAGCTATATTTAGTCCCAAGCTGAGACATGTACAATTAGCGCTATACGCCGAGCCTGACAACGTAAAAGTCCTCTCCTCAGAAAAGAGCTGTGGCTCGAGAGGACATGAATGCCTTACTATGAGAGGGTAACGTGGGGGTCAAACTCATTTAACGCTGACGCTATTAGGAGCAGGGCATTTATTTTCAGTTGACATTTAGAGATCATCAGTCTATTGATTTACATACAGTTACTCCTGCTTATGTAATTGAGATGCATAGAGTTGAACAGAGATGGCATTTAGTCTGAGCTTTCCGAACTCCGTGGTGAATATTTACTGCCGGATGCATAACATTATCAGGGATGTGGAACTATACCAGTGCCACTGTATATATCTTATTAAGGATTCTGAAATAGTAATAAGATTGTTAGGATAATGATAACGAGAAGTCGAAAATGTTTCACAGCCTTCAAACAAAGATCCCAGACGTAAAGAAATCAGAGTCCAGTACTTCTACAACCTGAATTCCAGAAAAGTTGGGACGTTCTTTAAAGCTTTCAAGATTGCACAAACCAATATTTTATTCCCAACAGAACAAATGTTTAAACTGAGGAATTTTACAATTTTATGCACAAAATGAGCTCATTTCAAATTTGATGCTTGATACTGGTCTCAAAGTAGTTGGGACAGGGGCATGTTTCCCATGGTGTAGCATCTCCTCTTCTTTTCAAAACAGTTTGAAGACGTCTG
>JAQMCW010000035.1:18154958-18165967 GCA_030068335.1 Chrysichthys cranchii | reverse complement strand
AGTTATTTCAGTGACCATTGTGGGTTTTTCTTTCTTTAACAGAAGGGTACCAACAATTTTGTCCACGTCTGTAGATAGATATTTTTTGTATGAAATATCCTATTTTTGGTGGGGGGGGGTACAATACACTGGCCATGTATGGTAACTCTTTTTCAACATAAAAACGTTCTTGTAATAGTCTACTAAGTGTACAGAGAAGTATTTCAAAGTTGAAGTTTGCATTTCTGTTCTGTATAATTTTGGAATACACGGGATACACAAGACTCGTGAGGAAATCTTTGTCTCTGCTTTGTTGAATGCTGGAGGCGTATGTTGTTGTTTTTTCACTGCAGACATCTGCTGATGAATTTCGAAATGATCTGTGATATCAAATATCCGTCTTTATTTTATCCATATAACAACTAACGGAGGCAGATAGCGAGCAGACCACTGCTTTACTTAGTCATGTTGGAGACTAAAGATTTTAAAGACGGTTATTTTAATAATAATATTATTAAATATAACAGTGTTTAATAAAAAAAAAAACTGATGTGAAATATCTCAAACGGAATTGAACATTTAATTAAGCTTGCATTAGGATGCAGCACCATGTAGCATGGTTTAGCCATGTTAGTGTAAGCCACGGTTTTAATAACACACACGCACACACACACATGCAGGTACATAATCACCTGTACCTGTAATAATGTACTGCTTATTCCTGGTTACTGGTTCGTTTGGAGTTGAAGTAAAGTAAAAGACTAGCTGAAGGTAAGGAGCTCTTCTGAGTTATCCTGCGCCTGACCTCGGCTGAACCCGTCTATCTGGCTCCCTTTAATCACAGTGGAAATTAACCTGGAAAACTGTTCACCCAAACAATGCCAAAAAACCTAAAAGAACGAGCCAACAAAGTGAGGAAATTTTAAAAACTGATTAATAAATAAAACATGCCTATTATGCTGAATATTTTCACCAGTCGTGCCTGCCCACCCTTGGTGTATATATACACATTATTCTGTTTTGGCTAGTACGGTGGTACCTCAGTACTCGAACTCACTAGAACTCGAATTTCTTAGAAAATCGCACCAACCAGATCACAAAAAACTTAGAACTCGATCTGAATCTCAGAAGTTGAACCGTGAATGCCGACCTAAGATAACTTGCACGCGCTAATAATAATAAAAATAAACAAAGGTAGTAGTGTTGTGTCTGGGTTTGTGAAAAAGGTGTCATTGTTTTTTTGTTTTTTTAACTTTATCCTGTCAGAGCGGTGAGGTGACGCGAGGTGGCACAATCCAGGCTGCAGTCAGACGTAAAATCCATTTCAGGCTTTATTTAGGCTCCAGACAGAAGGACATGAGATGGCAGGCAAACTCGTAGTCGAAGAACAGGCAAGGTAACCCATCTTCGTAAAACACCACGAAGGAGCAGACTATAATCATAAACCGAATAACAAGCGAGAAGGTCAGAACCAGAAGAGAATACAGACGCCCGCACCCGGAACGAATCCTCACGCATGCACCAGCAGCGCCGCTGCTGGGAGTAATCAAAGCGGGTGCGGGTGCGGCTCCATGACATACACATTGTTTGGATACACTTATTTTCTTACTTTACAAATTACTGTTTTGATAAATGTGCTTAGATGTGTTTATTATGTGCTCTTCTTGTCTTATCCTGTTAATTTTGTGTTTAAATGCTAAAAAAAAACAAAAAACATTTTGCCTGCACCTGGAGCGAATCCTTGTGCATGTGCCCACAGCGCTGCTGCTGAGAGTAATCAAAGTGGGTGTGCGTGCGCTCTGCGTGGGCGGCTCCATGACATACACATTGTTTGGGTATCTTTATTTGTTTTGCTTTACAAATTACTGTTTTGATAATTGTGCTTAGATGTGTTTAGTATGTGCTCGTCTTGCTTTATCCTGTTCATTTTGTGTTTAAATGCTAAAAAAAAACATATTTCGGTGTAATTTTTGGGGGCCAGGAACGAATTAATTGGTTTTCCATTATTTCCTATGGGGAAAATCCATTCAGAACTCAAACTTTTTTAGTATTCGTACCCGAGCTCTGAACGGATTAAGTTCCAAGTACTGAGGTACCACTGTGTGAGAATTTTTGACAGGCCGAAGAAGAAAATACACCCATTAGACAATAAAAAAAGGGGGGGGGAAACAAATCACATAATAAAAACGCACACATGAAAGGCGACCGGAGGTGACAGCTTTGTTCTCTATGCTGTATCTGAAATGGCTAGTCAGATTTCTTAGGTGCCACGCTGTAATCCCAGAACCATATCTGATGCAGATAGACAAAAGCCAAAACAGCTTCCAGTTTCTCACGATTCTCCCAGGACATTTGAGACGTTTGTTAGAAAGCAGAGGTGGCTGAAATCGACTTTTCCATTTTTTTCCCAACTCTTTAAACATGTGTGCTTGTAATGCAATCAGACATTACTAGTCTGTACTGTATACGCAGCTGTCCGTAAGTATTTAGTTCCACTGGAGAGGGGGACGGGGACATTTATCATGTTTTGGACTGTCTTAATAACAGGTATTTTTCAAAAAATAGCCCAACCGGTGTATTTTATAGTGTTTCTTTAAGCAGGAACCCATTCCAAGGGGTAAATACAAGGGAGAATTACAAAGTACAGTCGTCCCTCGCCATATCGCGGTTCACCGGGGGGGGGGCTCTGGAACGTAACCCCTGCGAAAGGTGAAGGATGACTGTAAAGGCAGTTTTTAAATTAGGCGATAACCTGGAGAGCAAAAGACAAAGCATGGAGTGGAGACATCCATTTTTTTCCAGTAAAGAATAAATTCAAAAGTCAACCCCTCCTCCAAGAAAATCGTGTTAATATTCTTTGGGACATGAAGACGCCTATTCTGGTACATATCCAAGCGCATAGGCAACCAGTGAACAGTGCGAATTACTGGGCATTGCTGCAAAATGAACTTAAACCTACAATTCACAGCAAAAGAAGAGGAATGCTCTCTAAATCACTCTTGCTGCATCATGACAATGCACGTCCTCATACAGCAGCAGCGACAGCAGAGACGGTGTAACGGCTCGGGTTCCAGCGTCTTCCACGTCCTCCTCACAGCCCGGATCGGGTGCCGAGCGATTGTCACATCATTGATCACCTCTGATGATGAAGTAAAGGTAGCGGTGCTGACCTGGCTTCAGGAACAGCCGAAAAATGTCTTCTCTGTGGGAATCTAGGTTCTAGCTGAACGATACAACAAATGCATCATATTGCATGGGGACTACGTGGAAAAGTGATATGTTCAGTTTCTCATGTATTTTAGAGAATATATATATATATTCTTACAAAGGCGCAGTTGTGAAGAGAGCAAAAAGTCATAATGCAGCCACTGTAACTATAATGAGCCTGCTTTATTGGCAAGAATTTATGCTGTAAGCTTTCATCACGCGCACAATTAAAATTACCGACTTGTGTGCAGGAAGTACATGAGAAATCCTTGCTCCAGAAGCTGCCTCATTTCTCTCGCTCCTTGTTTAAGCTCTTTAAGTGCATTTATTCAATTAATAGAACCTTAATGATGACGGACTGCGATCGATTTCACTGTCACCAGCTGAAGGATGTAGGATCAGGAAGTCGAGGAGGAATTATTAGAGTACTGGGAAAAAAAACCCACAATCTGAATGAACACAATCTTAAACATCTATTATTAGACAAAATGAGACTAAATCAGGGTGGCCACGTCCTCATGTGGATACGGGCAACTCCAGAATTTCTAATAATCAATATACTTCAACAACAACTTATCGTCACATATATGTCGTCACAGTCAAGCAATATTATAGGCTTTTTATTAAGGGTCTTGCCTTACGTCATTATTTAGATATGTACAACTACCTAACAGGGTTAGCAGTGAATAGCATGGCTCTTGGCTTGTTTCTATCAGCTAAGATAAGTATCAACAGATGTCTACAGCACTGTTCTGCCCTCAGCAGATGTCCATTTATTGCAACTGGCAATTACATTTCACTCAGTTAGAGCAACTTATCATCTTAGCAGCATTTTTTGCCATTGCAAGCATTAAACTCCTATGGCTTCCATGTCTCTGTGGTGTTAGTATTTTACCATGCTGCTGTTCAACTGCTTGATAGACATTCTAACACTATAAACTGATTCAAGAGAATGGTCAAGAATGCTTGGCTTTTAGTGTTCGCTGGTTAGCATTGCTAATTCAATTCTGTTTACCTGTATAGTGCTTTCAGCAATGAACACTGTCCCAAAGCAGCTTCACAGAAGTATATAAATTCCAATTAGAAACTTATTCATCTATAATTCAATATAGATTTTAACCAAGCCTGTGGCAGTGATTGTTAGCTAACTCCTGTGCAGCTTACCATGCTACATTGCTAACAGTGGCACTACTGACAGCTGAAAAACCCTTGAGAACTCATGCCAATCTGCTGCTGGGAAAATCATCGAGAGTTTCGTCACCGTCCTGGATTTCTTTGTGATGAGCTCTCATGAGCTTTTCAGCTGACCTATTAAGCATCATTAGCTGCATGGGAGTTGTCCAGGCATTACATACATGAAGGTGGAGCAACCAATGCATTAACCTACCTGGTTCTCTAATACTCCTTTTCCACCAACATGGAACGGGCTCTTAAACCGGTCCCATTAGGATTTTTTTAACCTAATGCCGGCAGTTCAATTTTGCACGGACCTGCTGTAATCATTCATGCATCATCGTCAGTGGAAGAAAACAATAGACATAAGCTGGCAGATCGCATTGATTACCTGCGAACTTTTGTTCTGTTACCACAGCTATTTGTCTGATTTATCCCCTTCCTTTGTGTTCTCCATGGCTGTGCTCCACTTCAACTCCAAACTAATGGCACTTATTTCCCTGATGACCTCACGGTCCACCCTGGAAAAAACAGCTGTTGTTTGGTTCCAGCTGGGAACTGGCTTTTCAATGTCTGAACCAGGTTACATTAGGACGAAACGCTCCAAAGATTTTGGAGCGCAGACCAGAACGGGACCCGTTCCCTGTTTCAGAACATTATTTAAATGTTTGTAAGAAACTGAAATGTTTACGTGAGAATCTGATTTACTTTCTCAATTAATCGGTGGACAAGCCATGACTGCTACAGTGTCACTGTTTTCTAGAGACACTAGAGACACACTAGATAACTGAAAGTCCCACTTTCGGTTATACCAGGGGTCCGGTTACACCCATCCCGAGGCCCGCGGCGAGCACACGTGGTCGGCCTGGGCCTAGTGGGCCACGCGCCAAGGGTGGAAATGGATTTAAATGGGACAAGGTATCTTCTTGAGTTGTTCAGTAAAAATGGACATTCATACAGTTCCACATGTTACACAGATTGCACTTGCATACTGCACAGGAGCATTGCTCCAATGTTCTAATTCCTGGTCTCCTTCATCAGTCAAGTTTCAAACATCTTGGAAAAGCAGTACCAGTGTTTATTTTAGTTTTTGCTCATTTCTTGTCCTTAAGGCTTTTTTTTTTTTTTTTGAAGCATGGTACAACTTTTTTCCCTTCAGTGTAAAACTGAATTCTGTCATGTTTTATGTTCTGAACAGACTGAGATGTCAGCAGAGTGAAGGGGCCTTGGGGGCATGTCTACAATATGACTGACAGGAGGGCCATGTAATCGCAGACAAACACTCCGACATGCAGTTTTCCGAAGCTTTCTCGTAGTTAAGGGTATGAGTTTTACCAATTTTGTCTTTGTTTGTGTCCATTATGTGAAGTGTGCAGGTTGGCAATTCTATTTTGTGTTGAAAGCTCTCTGGAGTTCTCCATATTGATGGATGGCAAAGCACCTCTACGTGTGTTTAAAAAAATATTGTTAAAACCGTCTTAAAAGTACATTATAAGGCTGTCATGATGATATTTTTGGAGAACTGGTCAGAAGGAAATTACATAGTTTTCGACACTTAAATGCTGTCATTCAGTCATCTTCTGCCGCTTTATTCTGGGGAAACTGGAGCCCATCCCAGCTGACTTGGGGCGAGAGTCGCCAATCCACCGCAGGGATGACACACAGAGACAGACAACCATTCACACCTACGGGCAATTTAGAGTTGCCAATTAGCTTAATCCCCTCTGTGCATGTCTTTGGACTGTGGGAGGAAACTGGAGGAAACCCACACAGAAACCGGGAGAACATGCAAACTCCACACAGAAAGGTACCCAGGGCGACCCTCGGGATCGAACAGTGCTAACCACCACACTACCATGCTGCCCCAGTTAAATGCAATATTTCTAATTAATATTTCATGTCACAGTTAATGTATATTTAATGATGTCTTTGCACATTTAGTTTTTGAAGGCAGCCAGGATAACTGATTCTAGAAATGGTATACTGATGGTCCTTGTTTGTCTTCTGATAAAATATGCAGGCAGTCCTCAAGTTACGATGGAGATGCCTTCCGCCACACCCATCGTAAATCGAACATATCATATGTCGACCACTGTGTTGAACCACTTAGCCTAGCTTAGGTATCTCAGCCTAGCTTGGCCCATCTTAGCCTAGCGTACCGAAGAGTCTTTTCCTGTAGGAGACATGCTGAGGTGTTTAGAAGACATGCTTTTGAAATAATATTAGCTCTTGAAGCACACAAAAAACCCGATACACAAGTTAACTCCGTGAGTTGCGGGACAGCGAGAGGCATCGTGTGAGGCGAATGATCCGAGCACCGTCCGCGTACTTCCGGGTGTCGTCCTCGTACTTCTGGGCATCGTCCGAACGTCCGCGTACATCATCCGCTGTTACGCTAGCGTGCCAGCGATGCCTGCCCGCAAATTTTAAATATTTTCTAAATGTTTTACAATTTTTAGCGGATCGCAATCGTCATCGTAACTTCGAAAAATCGGAAGTCGGGCCATCGCAACTTGGTGAGCACCTGTATCGTATATTACTTATATCAGAATAAACTGTAATATAGTATCACGCTTTCTATATAAGTCCATCTCTACTGAATGTGCACAGAGATGCAACCACACACAATGGGCTACCACCTATTATCCCAACAGTTAGTCTGCATCACTGCACGAAGAATTGAGTGTAGCTGACCCGGTGCTCTCTCAGCACTCACACACCCAATCATATACCAGTCCATCTGGTCACCTTTAACCAATCATAAAGGCAAACCTTTCTGTAGCTACCATGTGCTACACTGATTATATCCACCTCAACACAGATGTCACACATGAAGACCACAAGAGATTCGTACCATTAAAGGGGCACTACGTTCTTGTGGGGGTATGTTTTGTGAAGCCATATGGATTCAGATGGTCCGGAGAGAACATGGCTTGGTGAACATGGGCCTGGCACAGCAGGTAATACTGTCCAAGACATTACTGTTCAGATAATTCCCAACGTTCTGTTTTGTCATGTTAACATGGGTGTGGATGTTTACTCTCAGATAAAGCAATTTCACAGAACGTACAGGGACAGTCAGCACTACCTGTAAATGGTCTTCAAGACTAAGTGCTATTAAGTCAGGAAACAAATTACACTGATCAGAGGGCACTGATGAAACAGCACTGCAAGACTCGACGTGTGTGTGTGTGTGTGTGTGTGTGTGTGTGTGTGTGTGTGTGTGTGTGTGTGTGTGTGTGTGTGTGTGTGTGTGAGCTCATGAGTCAGTGTAGGAGTGCTGTTAGCGAGTCCATTAGGGAGAGCTGTTTTAATTCTATCAGTTAAGGAAAAAATTTCTACTCTTATCAAGCCCAAACACATTCTGATCAAATCACGACTTCGGGAATGTACTTTTATTTTTTTATTTTGTTGTAAGTAAACCTTTTTAATAATGAATAAATAAATAAATCCATGCATAGTTCCATTATTTTTGATGTAGATATCCCGGAAGGGCTCAGACCACCATTCAAACTCAATACACTGTATACACCTAGCTTTCACTGTGTCTTAGCATTGATTATTTGGCAGGAAGTGATTTCTTTCTGGGTGGCATGCTGGTATGTTGTGGTGGCTAGCACTGTCACCTCACAGCAGGAAGGTCCTGGGTTCGATCCCCGCGGTCAACCTGGGAACCTTTCTGTGTGGAGTTTGCATGTTCTCCCCATGTCCGTGTGAGTTTCCTCCGGGTGCTCCGGTTTCCTCCCACGGTCCAAAGACATGCACAGAGGGGATTAGGCTAATTGGCTACTCTTTTGCCTGTAGGTATGAATGTGAGTGTGAATGGTTGTTTGTCTCTGTGTGTTGTCCTGCAGTGGATTGGTGACCTGCCCAGGATGTACCCCACCTCTCGCCCGAAGTCAGCTGGGATTGGCTCCAGTTTCCCCCCCGCGACCCTGAACAGGATAAAGCGGCAGAAGATGAGTGAGCGAGTGATTTCTTTCCTGCAGAACTTGTAGCATTCTTACAAAAAAGCCAAAAAAAACCCCCAGGTCTTCACCCTAACCTGGACCTTTCATTTGTTTGCCAAAGGAACTTAAGATAACCGCACTGATATAACCAAAAGTTTGTGAACACATGACGATCACACCCGCTTTTGTTGTCACAGAGTCAGAAACACGTGACTGTACATGCTGTAGTATTACATTTTCCCTTTACTGAAACTAAGGGGCAACAAACATGGTCCAACTGTACACAAAGCGAGCTCCATGAAGACTCCATGGTTTGCCAAAGTTGCGTGAAAGAATTCAACTCACCTGCAAACAGCCCTTACCTCAACCTCAATAAACAACAAGGCTGCTATGATTAGTCGACTAGTCACGATTACGTCGACTATCAAAATCGTTGACGACTAATTTAATAGTCGATGCGTCGTTTGAAGCTTTGTAAGATCCTGAAAGACGCAGGATAAGTAGTAGGATTTAAGAGTGTAATAACGGACTGAAACAGAAGATGGCAGCAATGCATCTACGAGGATGCCAGCTGCCGCGTTAAACACCAAAGAAGAAGCAGTCTCCGGTATCATGGTTACCTGGCAACGGAGCTCGAAAGTCTGGGAGCATTTTGAGAAAATAAAAGAGAACAATGTCCAATGCAAAATCGAACTTGCCTTCCATGGCATTACGACGGCGATGCACGAGCATCTGAAAAGGAAGCACATCGTGGCTAATTTAATTTCTGATGATGAAGTGGTACAGTCGTCTCGGTAAGCTAATTGGCTAGTTAGCTGCTAACATTAGCGTAAACAGCGAGCTACTTACTCATATTGATAGCTGTAAACGTTACGTTACAGTACTGCTAAAAAAATACGTTGGTCTTTGCACTTTTGTTATATTTGTTTTCGGTTTGTTGCTACAATCTGCAAATTTCATTAAAAGTTTAATAAACTATCATCTTGTCTTTATTTTTAGTTAGCACATACCTTAAACACTTCAAGCTGTAAGCTAATGATAGTTATATAAGAGCAGATGCATGCTGGTGCAATAAGCTGTACAGTGTATATTTTACATCCAATGGATGCATGATCTGATTAGTCGACTAATCGCAAAAAATAATCGGTGACTAGTCGACTATCAAAATAATCGTTTGTGGCAGCCCTAAAGCACATATACTGCTGGTGTGACGGTCAGGTGTCCACAAACTTTTGGACATACGGTGTATTGTTGAACAAGAGTAATATATGGCAGAGCAGATTTTAGATATTCCCAAATTAGGCCATTTTAAATCCCTGAAAGCACACTAAGCTTTTTTTTTCGAGAGACCTTCCAAGTATGTTCAGATGGTTGACAAATGAAAGGAAAAACCCGTTAACGCTGTGAGAGGCGTGTTACCACCATGGTTTGGGTCCATTAGAAGGAAGAGTCGCTGCAAACTCATGCTATTCTGACTGATCACCTTTATCCTAAGCGGAAACAGCTCTATCCTGCTTTAAGCCGACTCTTTCGTGACTACACTCCCATCCATATCTACTGAAGGGGGGAAAAGCCTCCGAACGTGGCCCGATGCATTACTAAGGCTATGTTCCCACAGCAGGCAGACGTGGCCCAAATCTGCTTTACTGACCAAATCCGATTTATTTCTTAAGCTGTTCACATTATGTTTTTAATGTGGCCTACATTTGACATTAGTCTGAACGGATAAAGCTCCAAAGCTGACCTGCACGCGCAAGGGAACAATGTGTCATGCGATGCGTTTGCTGGAGCTTGCTGTGTAAAGGGCACCTTATTTGGCCACACCCACTTCTTTGGTTCTGTGTCCTTGCGTTCTTTCAGTTTTGCTTTTAAACTTTTACCTTGCCCTTGGCACTGCAGCCAGGTTCTCCTATGGCCACGTTCATTCCATTTCTTTTGAGATCTCTTCAAACATGGAGCTGTATGTACCTTCAAATTTTGCTCACATCCCAAATGTTTATGAGACCTTTTATCTCGCTACCCAGCGACGGAAATCCTCCTTCGCTGTTATCCTCCATCTTTTTTTCACAGGAGCGTGAAATTATGACAAATGTCGAGTTGGACTGACGTAAAAGTCGCATGAATTCCCAGACATTGCCACATATCACATAGGGATTTCAGTACCACATATGAAAGTGGCCCAAATTGAAAACGTGTTGTAAGTTAAAAAAAAATGAATGTCACGTTTGAAGAATTATTGGATTTGGGCCATTTTTGTGGTGGGTAGCCTAAGCCACTGTGTCACCCATCTCTATATGGCTGATTTTATTTGCTTTAAAAGAACTAATATGTTTTTGCCATTTTAGTTTTTTAAAAAACAATTAAAAACATAAACATAACACTCTTTATCACTCTATGGCATACGGAGTATTACCTGATTCAATATATATTGCTAAAGAATAACAATGATGAGCATATATATAAATAAATAAATAAATTTAAATAAATAAATAACTATTATTTATATATATATATATATATATATTTATATATACACACACACACTGTATATCTTCTATTACAGGGGTTCTTAAACTATGGGTCGCGACCCACTTTTGGGTCGCGAGGCCCTTGAGAATGGGTCGCGAGAGCATTCCCAAAAAAAAAAAATTCTTCGTTGAGAAAAAACACCCCCCCCCCCGGTCGGCAAGATTGATCAGC
>JAQMCW010000035.1:18014950-18034908 GCA_030068335.1 Chrysichthys cranchii | reverse complement strand
TTCTTTTCTTTAGCATCTACGGCATATGCTGGGCCATGAAGATCAGTGGCCAAATTTAATATACCGAGTCTGTTTGCCTGTCTTTTAACTAAAGCTGTGTTTCTCCATAGAAAGCGGGCTCGTCTTCAGAAAAGAAGCTAAAGGGGAAGCCCAAGAAAGAGGTGACTGAGCTAAAACACAGATTGGGTTTAAAGCCGAATCCATACTTGACAACACTTACTGTTTGCTGTTCTCCAAATGAGCTAGTGTAAAGTAAGCTGACATGTTCCGTTATGTGCTGTGTGAACAGGAAAAGGAGGCATCTCAGGAGTCCTCTGAGGAGGAAGAGGAGGATGAAGATGAGGAACAGTAACTACCTCATCCTCGGCACTACCTCATAATACGACACAGCCTGGCACCACTTACTAATCAACAGCCTCTAACAACGGATGTCGTCCGCTCAACCACCTCTGTGGGACTGACATCAATATCATGTCTATAACAATCAGTTACATGGGGGAAAAAAAAAACAACAAAAAAAAGTGGAATAATTTTAGAATCTGTGAATTAGGCTGCATTATAAGTGTTTAGTCCATTAATGGTGCTTACTTGGTGCTTTTCTATTTTTGTTTTGGTTTGCTTTTTATGTACTTTGTGACGTGGAAGGTCAGGGGGATGTAGACTTAGAAGAAGAAAACTGTTCTGACCGTGACGTGTAGTGGTCATATAGTTTTAGCGTAGGGCTTTCTGCTTAACTGCAGCTGATTTATTTTATTTTATTTTATTTTTTTTAAACACCCCCTGCACTGACTAGATTTTATCTTATTAGATTGCCTTTATTATATATGTTGACACGTGAATATTCACCATTTGTTCAAGGCTAGGTGTGTGTTTTGCGAGATAAACAGATCATGCATTTAGATTTGAATGCACCATTTTCAGTCTTTCTCACTCTGGTGTAATAGTTGAGTAGGTGATAGAGATGTGTCTGATTCTCATCGCAAGTACATTCCGGTAGCATTCTTAACACACTTGTGACTAATTTAAGTGGACTGTTCCTCATACCCATTTTATTTTTGTCCTTTTCATCGACAGTTTTGCCTCGTCACGTAAAACGTACCAACAGGTCACCTTTCTGCGTCGAAGAAAAGTACACAAAGGCAGATGTGTCTTTAGCTCTGGTCAGCGTCGAAAAGTGATACTTTACAGTCGTGAATTTAAGGATCCACCCAAATACTTGTGGGAGTTTACAGAGAGCACCTGTGAAATAATGCACACTTGAGCAGCTATACCTCAGTACCATGGCTTGTGCTTTGTGGCAGGTATAATATCAGATCAGCTTACACGAGACTGTCACCTGGAGACCTTTAGACTAGTCAGATTGCCTGTTTCGACTCCGCATCACACATCCCATCTGTCCACATTCTCTGAACCACAGCAACAATATGCATCAGCCACCTCAGGAATTACAGCACGTAGACAGCAGCAGGCAACAGACCAAGTAGTGTCCAGATAGCACTGAGACATTCTGTATAGGATGCGTTCATCATTTCTGTGGAAAACAATCTTTGCTCTGTACCTATTTTTTAATGCAGCTGAGGAATTGTCTACGAGCTCTTTTAGGCTTATACCACGTTTGTTGATGCCGCAAATATCTATTTATTTCACGTTTAATTGAGAATTCAGTTGTATCTGTGTAGCATGTTGTGTTGTTAATAAAGTATACTTTCTCAGTTTCGGGTCCTCGTGTGTTTCTCCGGTGGGTGGGGGTGTTGGGATTCCAGCATTACTGTCGTGTATGAGGAGGTTCTCGATATGGACCCCCTGCTCTGCTGCCCAGGCCCCGCGATTCCACAACAGCGCCTACGCGAGCCGACTGGCGCAGAACCGTTAGCAGCCAATCAGCTTGCGCGCGCAGCGTAGCGGTTTCAGTAATGGCGTCTGTGGCTGCGATGCGCTCGGCTTTAGAAAAATGAAGCGTAGAAGAACTTACTTCTTATACTGAAAACGCGGGGTTTCCATTCGTGAACTTTGCGTGCGACGCCGTGTCATCTCTCCTGCAGGTTTGCGCTCTGATATTAGCCAGTTCCCGACGTGCCGAGATGATGAAGCTGAAGTCGAACCAAACTCGCACCTATGATGGAGATGGGTACAAGAAGCGGGCCGCCTGCCTGTGCTTCAGGAGCGAGACCGAGGAGGAGGTAAGGCCGGGGATCTGCGTGCACTGAGCGGGCCACAAATCGCATGTTCGTCAACGTGATGATCAATATCCCTAAGCGCTTTTGGCTTAAAAACGCGCCTTTTCGCCAGAAAGAGGAAACGCCAAACGCTGAGATTCAGCAACTCTTAGGGAAAAAGCGTAACATCTGTTGTAGCAGGCTAACGGTTAGCTGGCTAACTTGGATGGTGCGATTTGTCAATGAAAATGCTAAAGGAGCTAGCGAGCTAGGTGGCTAGTCGTGGAAAGGGGGGTGTCCGCTCTAGTGAAGTGGCTGAAATACGCTCACTTCTGTTTTAGAGAATAATAATAATAATAATAATAATGAGGGAAAGCCGTGTCTCTACTGGAGCAGGTCTGTGCAGTGTGAATCTCAGCCGTGGTCCATGGTGGGACTCTGTTAAGCGGCTAACTTCGAGAACGGACCGCTACAGCTAACAAGCCTGCTCAGTACTGAAGCTCTGTGAGCCGGACATCCGAGCTCTTTTATCTGCTAGCTTCGAGTTTGTTTGTTTGTTTGTTTGTTTAAATTCAGTGGTATAATGGTGATACCTGAGAGTTATGGGTCACTACACTGCGATGTGCATAAATATTCACCCCCCCCCCTTTTGAACTTTCCCACTTTTTGTTTGTTATACCTGGACCTGAAACGGCCTCTGTGATTATTCATGTAAGGATGTACACAAAATAGCCCATATTGACGCGGGGAAATTCAATATAGTTTGCAAAATGTGCAAATTTACTACTACTACTGCTACTAATAATAATAATAAATGTGCTTGCATAAATATTCACCCTGTTCGTGGGAAAGGGGTCTAACACCAGGCTGTAACACCACTGTGGATTTGGTCAAGGGGGCAAATACTTTTGCATTCCTCTGTAAAGCTAGGAAATTAAAAGACAAAGGTTTTCTCATCGAATGGCCAAATGGACTGCTTTATTTGTTGTTTATACTTTTGTTGAATTCTGTTAACTGGGTTAGTTTTCTGTGGAAGTGTTTTTTTTTTCTGCTGGTCACAGCTTATATGAAAACAAAGAAAGGCACCTGTGGGACCTGTACAAAGCTCTTTGGTCGCTCTTCAGAGGCGACGCACTGATCCCACATTGTCCCTTTTTTTTTTTTTTGATAAGTTGATATCAGATATGTTGATATTAAGACGATACTGACATCCTCACGGTGAAAGAACGGAGTCTATTTATGTGGAGAGAATCAGAGATGAGAAGAGAGAGTATCTGTCATTGAGTTACGTTTTGTCGAGTGTTTAACACTAGTCTAATTGTCGAGTCATTCATTTGAAGCGTGATCCGTTTATTCCAGTACATAAGGTTGAAAAATGTAGACTGTAGTCTGATTTGGAAATACAAATCGGTGTTGCGAACTGTCAATTTTCAGGGGAAAGTAGCAAACGCATGCTCAGAAAGTTGGTAGAAGTCATCAGATGATGTCCTGAATTCATTTTCCTATACATTGAGTTGTCGTGATTTATGAAACGTGTCAACTGAAGAAAGAAGAGTTTCTGAAATGACGCAAAATCTAATAGAATTTTTCCAGAAGAGAAAATTGTATATACATTTTATTTATTATGGAAAGAAGTTTTTGTTCATGGCATGACAAATGACTTTACACAATACTATGATTTCAGTCAAGAACGCAGACCAAAAGTAGCAGTGGGAGTACATGGGGAAAATGAACACTGTACCGTTATTTATAAAACATCCTCCACATGACTTGGGACCCCTTGTAGAAACCAAGGAAACAACTACTTATGGAAAACCCTTTTATTATTTACCTATATACCTACGTTTAAAACTAGGAACAAAGAAGTGCAGGGGTGGGACAACAGTGATGATCAGTGATTGGTTGTTCGGAGCGTAGACAGACACAGATGCAACTCGGGCTTTGCATGCTGATGGTGAGTTGAATGAACCTGCTTTCTCAGCTCGCACAACCAGCAGCTGGAATATGAGGAGAATATGAGAGTCGTATCGAGTGTAGGAGAGTTGCTAGATTTGTGGATTTTGAAATAAAAGTTTCTAAAGCAGTCTTAAAAAGTGCCAAATCTAGCAACAGAGTCATTGACGCCAATCCTGAGTTCCTCAGTGATACTCGGTATTGGATCGGACCGGATCCAGAGTCTTCGCGTATGTAATGAATGTTGTGTACCGGCTCAGGTGGCTACTCTTTGTTTATTCAGGTGTTGTTGGTGAGTAGCAGCCGACATACTGATAAGTGGATTGTGCCCGGAGGAGGGATGGAACCGGAGGAAGAGCCCAACGTCGCTGCTGTGCGAGAAGTGTGTGAAGAGGTCAGAGCCTTTATTTAATGATTTTTATTTATTTATTTATTGATTGATTGATTGTTTTTAATGTACTACTGAATCTGGATCACCGAGTTGTGTCCTTATACACTTTCCCAATGCCCAAAATAGCAAGAGAGGATTAAAAAGAATAACAGCAGTCATGGCACATTTCCTCTGAACGGATTTAAAACAAAAGGCTATTAATTTGGTGAAAACTGTGCCCACTATCATGTGAGACCTTGTGTTTTCCGTCAGCATTGGCAGGGTTTGTGCCACCGACCCATGGTGCTGTTATATGCTTATACAACTGTTCTCAGCTGACCCCAATGTCCTGATCATAGCTTCTTGTGATAGGCACTGATACTCTCTCATCACTCATGTGTGGAGGGTGATCATTTTACAGACAAGTGCTAAAGGGCGTTCCACTCAGATTAACTACTGCTCTTTATTCTACACCTTGGCCGAACTCCAGTTCGGCTGAACTCCAGCAACAGCCGAAGCCTCTTTGGGTGCCCACGGAGGGCAAACTTAAGATCTTTTATTCACAGATATCTTGCCTCAGTGTGCTGAAATAATAGCTTGTAGAACTGGTTCGAAACTCTCCCTAATGAGAGGGGACAGTGGTGTTGTTTATAGAGCACTGAGCTCCCATTTGTAGTTATACAAATCTTGTATACAAGTCTCTATACAAATGTGAGGGCAGGGGGGAACCATCAGTGGAGCAAACAGAATTACAGCATGATAAACTGATGCAAAATGCAAGAGAAGCGCATGTAAACTGGTTATCTTATTGACAGTAGATGTTGCACCTTAGAGCTAAAACAAACTGTAACGCTTTTAATATGTATTTGGCGGCACAGTGGCTAAGTGGTTAGCACTGTCACCTCACAGCAAGAAGGACCTGGGTTCGAGCCCCAGGTTCGACACGGGTGCCTTTCTGTGTGGAGTTTGCATGTTCTCCCCGTGTGCATGTGGGTTTCCTCCAGGTACTCCAGTTTCCTCCCACAGTCCAGAAGACATGCATATGCTGTTGTAGTGCACCAGCCTATAAATCGATTGGCGAAGTTCAATAAATTTGTACTTAATGTTAGTCGCTGTTAATAGAGTAGGAGGTGCTGTTACATGACACAAAGCCTGGATGTTAAGATTTGGCTTTTCGCAAGGCATCGGCCGAATGCCGCTTTAGCCTTGAGACGGAACAAAACGAAAGCGCAAACACATTTTTAGTACTCTCTCCAGCAACCCATTGTTATTGTGTAAGCACTTTGCACTGTTCTTTCTATCATTGTGTATATCTATCTGTCTGTCTATCTGTAACCTCCGATTGGGTTGTTAATATTTCTCTTACCTCTTGGATTTATCATAACCTCACTGATTTCATTTATCCATAATAAGGAATAATCCATGAAATGCTTTCAGGACGTTTAGAATGAACACGTAAAGTGTTCCTGTTACACAGTGCCACCTGAGCTGTACCAGCTGTTTCAGGCATTTGGAAATAATAACAAGTGTAATTTGTTCCTTATAAAAGACCTTTCTTTCTTTTTTGTTCTATAGTCTGGCAAAATTTCTTTAAAAATAAATAGGTGGGGTGTTCTTATGGTGGGCATCTGGGTAGGTTCGCATTGTCGCATTGTGGATCGTGTGTATATGTAATTTTTAAAATATTATATATGTATATATATATATATGTATGTATGTATGTATAAAGAGCTTTAACAAAGCAGCTGCAGTGCGTAGCCGAATGTATTCAGATACAAAAAAGGAAACGAGACAATAGAAACAATGGGGAAAGACTAAAAAGGAAAAATAAATACATTTTGAAGTAGAAAATGAAAAGCAAGGCATAAACAGTCAAAGTAATGAAGTAAAAAAAAAAAAAAGTAATTCATTTTTCTGCGCGCAACAAGACTGTCGTAAGCAGTTACCATTTTATAATGAGAACTGTGCATTCAGATTGTTTGGAAAATTGCTACGAGAGTCTCCAACGCTCTCAGGTGTTCAGGCTGAGAAGAGAAGCGCTTCTGCTTATACAAACTAAAATGTCCTTTGACTTTGTAGTTTCCCTCCAAGTCCCTGTCTGTCCGAAGGGATCTGTCAGTTTATTTGATTAGGAGATGTTTAAACACTAAGACAGAATCTCAAAGTGAATTCTTGAAGATGCAGGTAGCCTGTGAAAGCCACCGTTTTTAACAGTAGTGATGTTCGCTGTTATTTTGGGGTGGATCTGGATTCAGGCAGTGGTTACCAACACTTCATTACTTCATTTACTTCATTAGCATGACTGTTCAGAGCATCTTTTACTTTCAGGTCGTTTATCCACGGGGCAGCTTTCCAAACACACATTCAACCTACTTTACCTATTGGCAATGTATCTCCAGTGCATTTTCCCCCCTCCCTTTTCTTAAATCCTTGAAGAAAGAGGAGTTCCTAAATGGAGGAAGCTCGTGACTACAAGGTTCCCGCTTCAAAAATATGATGAATAGCAAGGCAGTTAATAACAAGCAGTCGACAGGATTAAGGATAAATCAGGTTATCATTAAATGTCAAGTGACATGTCTTTGTCATCACTCCGTTTATCAGATCAGAGTTTTCCGTACAGCTCGGTTTATACTTTTGGACTTGTGATTTGTGTAATCTCATTACTGAGCATTTCATATTTCTTACTGTGCGAGTATTAAATGGTGTGGTGGTGGTGGTTTGTTTTTTTTTTTTCCTTCCTCCTCTTCTCCAACAGGCTGGTGTCAAGGGCACTTTAGGAAGATTAGTAGGAATTTTTGAGGTGAGTATCACACAGCAAACTGATGATACTTTGTTCCTGCAGTAGTCATTGTGATTCTGGTCAGGATGCACTGCACTCACTGAACTACTTCAGCTCAAACAGGGGGTCCCAGGGGAACGCACTATGCAGCATTTATCTGATCAGTAATGAGGTGATTAGGGATGTGGTCGAAAATGATTGATCATTTGGAAGATTGTTGGGAACGTGTTAGAACTGTAATGGGAATAATGTATTTCCCAGATTACAGAGTTGGAGAATTCTTTTCAGAGCGCTGGAAATAATTTTAAGTAAAAAACAAACAAACAAAAAAACAAAAACCACGAAGCAACAAAAGCATTCCAGCAATTTATAACTTGAAGGAACTTATCCAAATGACATAGCTAGTGGATCAAGTTTTTTAATTAGTAAACATGTTCCCGTTGTTGGATGCTTTCCTTCTGTAACCTATCTGTTGATTTTTACAGTATTCAAAACAATTAACAGTGCAATTTTCCTCTTCATAGTGATCTCATTTCGGTAAGTTGTGTGCAGTGTCTTATCTTGTATTTCTGCGCCTTGAAGGAAAACTCCAGCCTGCAGCACGTTGAGTGCGTTCATAAAAGTTCATGCTGTGTTTAGTGACTGTGGTGGTAATTTGTTGACTAGGGCTGTTTTTTCACGCTTCCTCTGAGAAGTTAGCGGTCATCAGCCACGCTGAGGTGACAGGGAGACGTCGCTCTTGCAGTTACAACACATTTATTAAGAGAAATTAAAGCATCTTAAACAGAAGTGAGAGTGGTCAGATGAGCTCCTTAAAACCCAGGAGCTTCTCACCTCACTTCCCGTCTTTCCTAGTTCATTGTGCTAAAGACAATGAACGTTGGCCTTGGCGTCCCAAAGTGCAGTTGTTTAGTGATGTGTTTGGGACATGACATTGTTTTCAGCCACAAAACAACATGTAAAGTCACACTTGTCTCACTTCTATGCCCATTAGGTATAATGGCATACAGTTGATTCTTATGGCCCAAACCTATCATGGTCTGATATTTCCTCAGTTCCCCACTTACAACTTGAGTCCCTCCCAACGATCAGTTGCCATTTAAGCGATCACTAAACACCCACAAGAGACGACACCATGGCTGTGTTCCAATATCAATGCTTTCATGAGTACACTTACACGTAGTACAGTGTCCGCACTTACTAAGTGGGCAGATTTCAGTAGGTAAATGTTGTTCCAGATCGCTTACTCCATGGTGCAGTTACTGGAAATTACAATCACGACTGCCGCCGCGGCTCGTCATCCCGCCAAAAATCATCTCCGACTTTGAACAGCGAACAGATTTTTAACCCTTCACAGATTTCTAGCTTGCAAAATGACTCCGCTAATGCAGGCTGTGTGGAAAATCCGTTCCGGTAGCCATTTTTCTTTTATTTTTTGAGCCGAGTTTGGTCCGCCTCTTCCGCTATGTAGTTAAGATGGCGGCCGTTGAGTGCGAAAAGTGTACATTGTTCGACACTCCAAGATTTGACTGTTATTAGGGCACCATCTGGGTCCTTTCAATACACTTATTTTCGCCACAATCGTAATGGGAACGCCATACGTACTCAAACTAAGCATAGTAAGTACAGAAAGTATGGATATTGGAACACAGCACATGAACTACAAGTCATTAAACGTGGATTTTTCTGTTAAACACAGCTATGTTTTAAAAGCCTTTTTTTGTTGTCACTCTCAGAACCAGGATAGGAAACACAGGACGTATGTGTACGTTCTCATTGTAAAAGAAGTACTGGAACACTGGGAAGACTCTGTAAACATTGGTAAGTGTGGAATTGTTTCATGCTTTCAAATGTTCCTGCAAATATCAAGTCACATGAGACCGTTTTACTCAGGTTTCTGTTTGACGGGTGAATACAGCATAGTAGTGCAGCAGGAACTGAATTCATAGTCGCCGCAAGTCCCGCACTATATCTCGGACACACTGGTGTAGCATTTTAGCGCCAGTCATTATTTTAAAAAACTACACTCACCATCCATTTGATCAGGTACTGTACACCTGCACGTGCATGCAGTTATCCGGTCAGCTGAAGCAAAAAATCGAGCAGATACAGGACAACGGCTGCAGGTGATGTTCACGTCAAACATCGGTATGAACACAAAGTGTGATACCTGTGATTTTAACTCTGGCGCCCGATGGGTTGCTTTGAGTATTTTGAAACTGCTGATCTCCCAGGAATTTCTCACACAACACAAAAGGGTGCGAAAAACAAAAGACCTCCTGTGAGCAGCGTTCCTGCAGGCTGAAAGTATCCAGTGTGGATGGATCTGTGCCCATGATAGCCTCAGATTCGTGTTCTTGGCTGACAGGAGCAGAACCTGAGGTGGTCTGCTGTCGTAGCCTATTCATCCAGCACAAGGTTCGAAATCCCGTGCATGCTGAGATGCTTTTCTGCTCACTACGATTGTAAAGAGTGATTATTTCAGTACCTCTAGCCTTCCCGTCAACTCGGACCAGTCCTCCGATTCCTCACATCAAGGTGCTTCAGCCTGCAGACCCTCTGCACACAAGATGATGTGTGGTGTTTGTTGTTTTTCGCACCATATTGTGTAAACTGTTGTTATCATGAGACTGGTGTGTGTGTTTGTGTGTGTGTGTGTGTGTGTGTGTGTGTGTGTGTGTGTGTGTGTGTGTGCGTGAAATTCCCAGGAGATCAGCAGTTACCAGTTAGACCCAGAGATCACATTTTCCTCATTCTGATGTTTAATGTCAACATTCACTAAAGCTCTTGACCTGTAGCTGCATGATTTTTATGCATTGTGCTTGCTGCCATACGACTGGCTGATTTGGATAACTGCATGAAGGTTGGGGTGTTCCTAATAAAGTGGATGGTGAGTGTACATCATGGTAAGAAAATCAGTTCAAGTGGAATATCAGTGTTATGTTTTAGGACTGAGCTGCCTCACGCAGAGCACGTGTGCCCCCTCTTCTGTTGACAGGGAGGAAAAGGGAATGGTTTAAAATAGACGATGCCATACAAGTGTTGCAGTGTCACAAGCCAGTGCAGGCCACCTACTTTGAGGCTCTACAAGACAACTGCCTGACGAGCAACGGCACTCCTCTAGTGCCCACGATAGCTGAAGACCTCTCACCCAGCTACAACATCAATCAGAGCTCGGTCTCTGACATCAGATAACTAACGCACAACACTGACACTCCGGATGCTTCCGCCACCACTCTCGCTCTTACTGCTCTTATTCTTTCAGTATTCTTTTTTTTTTCTCTCTCTCTCTTTCTTTCTCTCTCATTTTTTCCTTTTCTCTTAAAATACGGTTTGCCTTGCCAACCCTTTTTTGAGTGCCAGAGAGGTGGCACAAACTTGACAAAAGTGTTGGGTAAATATTCAAAAACATGTTTTGTAAATGTAAATTTAATGTTTCTCTCTCTCTCTACTCTGATTTTCTCTCTCTCTCCCCCCCACTTCTCCTTCAGAATGGACAGTTGCATGAACCCGACCCCACCCCTTTTCCTCCCTAGTGCCCTCTGTGACCCAAGCGTGAGGTTAAATGAATGCAAGAACTACTTTTTACCGTTGTGATGTAAATACACGTAGCCTAGTGCTTATGCTTGAGGCTTTCGATATTTTTTACGCATCCATTTTTCTTGTGTGTGAGAGCGCGTGAGCATGTATTTGTGTGAGTAGTGCGAGTATGTGTTGTTCCTGGAAACCACCCCGCCCCCCCACCCACACAACAAAGAGGAAATGCTTAGTTGCCCGAACGGATGGAATTGGTGAGAGGTCAGTTGGTTTGCATGAGCACTGATATTTATTTGTCTTACACGTTTGGGATCTGATGAATGTTCAACCTGTATTTGGTATCAGTAGGTCTTTTGAGTAAACTCTTTCTTCCCTTTTTGCCCCTCTTGCCATTTTGTAAATATCTTACAGGTTGGTGAAATACACCCCCAAGTTTAATTATGCTTGTTTCTGTACTAGAGTGGTGCCCAAGTGTGCGAGAACACCGACTTTAAAGTGATAGTAAAACCCAGAAATGCTTACAAGGCCAGCAATTATCGGAAGCAAGTAGGGACCGGCAGCAGGCCATCACCTTAACTGATGGGTTTTGTGCACTGCTTGCGTCCGTTTGTGTCATAACATGCATGACTGACTGACAGAGAGAGTCCTACAGGTCCAGTAATTTCAGTGTCATCGGTGATGATGGTTATGGGGAAAATGGTTTTATCCTCCATTTAACCAGACAAATCACCAATCTGAACCACTTAAATCAGACCGTGTGACGAGGTGACTTTTGTGAGCGGTGGAGGATGTAACAAAGACAGCTTTCTTGGAAAAGAACCTAATAGGCACATATCGAGTGGATCCCGTTTTTTCCCCCCCGCCTTTTTAATTAATTAGCGTCTCCTGTTACGGAGCAGTTTATCAGAACCCATGTAACAGTGAAAACTAAATATGGGCCCGTTGTTAAAGTGTTTTTGTTTTTTCTTTCTCTCCCCCATTGATCCAACTTCATTCTGCGTATGTGTGTGGTGGCCTGGGAAAACCCTTCACATTGTTTGATTCTAACATTTCAGGCTTTCCTGAACTAAAATGATATATGTATATACACACACACACACACATATACACAGTGTATATATATTCATCCCCCCCAATATATCTCAGTTACAATAAAGCCTGCACACAACCTTCGCAGAAGTGAAAAAGGAGGAAATCACATGTGAAGGTTCCATTAAAAGATGTCCCACTTAACTCTGCATATCTAAACTATCTAAATTTTGAGGAATTATGATCTGAAATGATTTCTCACTTTGATTATCAGCATCATCCACATTATCTGAGCTAAAGGTCACCCGTGTCCATTTTATAATGGCATCGTAGCTATCGAACAAAGCGTGACATTTAGTGTGCAACAAGATCAGACTTGGCTAGTCAGGTTGTAGACTTCTTTAGGCAGACTGACCACCACATTTCCTGGATTTTGTTACCCAATCCTTAACTGATGGCAAGGTAGCCTAAATAAAACCATTTCTTTAAAGTGGAGATTATTGAATTTTATCACCATCAGGAAAAAAAAAAAATTACATTTGTTTTCCAAACTTGAGTCACAGCAATCTGCAACAGGTTTCCCCAGACTGCCATCCATGTATCTCAGAAATTAACACATGATTTTTTTTGTTCGTTTGTTTTATGTTTTAGACCATTTGAAGGCATTTTTAGTCAAAAGCAGGCCCTTTAAATGTTCCAAGAGAAAACCTACATGCCTTAGTCGTCCTGCAAATTATTTGAAGCTTGTAAAAAAAAAAAAAGGCTCGTGCAATTGCATGAAGGCTAATGTGGCCTCTTGTTATCCTGTACCATCTTGATTTGGATGAGATGGTATTATTTATGTATGTTGATCTCTGCAGTAATTTACATTTCCTCCTTCATCTCTTAAAAGAATTGCTGTAGTCTCAGTCGAGCACTAAGTACCTGCTTGACAGGAACTGTGGAACTGTAATGTGCGGTTTGTACAAACATGCCAAGCTAAACAAGGCTTGTATTATTGAGCTCTTGTTTCAAAATCTAAGAAATGCGGGCTGTGACCCCCTGCCTCTCCTTTAGTCCTCTCTCTTTCTCTTTGTCTAGTAAGTTGTCTTAGCCAGGCTGCTTACTGCCCTTCTGATGGCATGCGGCAGTTGGCAACAATACTGTGAATCTGGAGCCACTGTAGTTAGCCAGACTTTTTCTTTCTGTATAGACTAAATTCAAAAAAAGACACAGTACAGTATGTGTGGGGTTTTTGTTGTTTTTTTTTTTTTGTTTTTTTTGCCTTGGACATGATGGTACACATTGAGTTTCTGGTGAACGGCAATGGAACTGTTAAATCGCCCAAGCAGGACATTTGGTAACGTATTCTTTTTGGGCTGTTTAAGTTGCTGTAGGTGCAGGTTTACAATGTTTCTTGTAGCCAATCACCCCATTTCCCTCAATTCCTTCGTTCCGGTCAAATTCCAACACGATGGTTAATCTGAGTTAATTTTGGGCTCATGGATGTAAATTTATAAACAAGCCGTCTACGGAGCTGGTAACAATTTTGCTGCTATTGGGATTTTTTTAATTTTAATCAATTCTGAGCAAGCAAGCAAGCAAATAAATAAATAAATAACACCATCCTGATGTAGGGCAACTGAACCAATTCATAATTAAGATTTTGCCAGATATAACTAGTTTATCTTATTCATGTAACACTAAAATCACTGTTTTAGATTATTACTTAGTAATATAGCTGGGTTTACGATTATAACGTGGTTCTGTATCCACATGGATGTTGTCTTTTTGTTTTTGCTAGCGGCTATAACAGACTTGAACATCTTATGAATGTCCCGAAGCACAATCACTTGCATACACAGAAATATTTGTATGATTTAAAGGTTGTTTTGTTTAAGAAGTTGTTTTAAAAAAAAAAAAACCTGTACCACCTGTGCAGTAAAAAGCTGGATCTACTAATTGAAGCAAAATGCTTTGTAACCATTCTGAAATTGTCTGACTTTAGGAGTTTTGTTTCAAAGATCACCAAAATACCAAACAAATCAAGGATGGTGACGACTTGGTTTTCTCTGCAGATGTGATTCACACTATTGCACGTTACTATCACAGAGCCAGTGTAATGCTTCAGAGCCTGAATGTAAAACTGTAGATTATATCAGAACACCAGCTTGATTTAGTAAATGTTCTAAAGGAAACATTTCACATTTGCTACTTGCTCCAAAAAGGGCTGCTGCCTACGAACACCTGCGTCACTTATACAGCCCATAAAGCTGTGACCTTTTCAGTTTAGCAAACATACCTGGAACGTTTGCTTTGTGATTTTGGGATCGTGGAATATACCAGTATGAGAATGTAATATAAATGTGCCAACAAATAAACATCAGTATTTCACATTTGTTTTACTGTGCTTATTTTTACATCTAATAAGTGCCAAATAGAAAAACATTCCTCTGGAAAACTTGAGTACTAACTAGGGCTGGGTATCATCGCTGATTTCCTGAATCGATCTGATTCCCAAGGTCACGATCTGATTCAATTCATTTAGAGATTTCTTTGTTATAAAAGGACTTGACTTGAGTGAAGCATATCCCCATGTTGATAGGCTGTACTACAATGTTATCTGTGGACAGTAAACTTTTCAAATAAGTAGTTATTTAGTATAATTTATCTAATCCAACATTATAGCATTGCTGGGTTGTTGATTTAAATTAAAACAGCTTCTGTACATGAATAACTAACTGCTGAGGAACCGTCCCATGTGTGAGCGCATGTGTGTAAGAGGAACAGAGAGAGAGGGAGAGTCCGCAGACTAGCCTCAGCCATGGCTCAATTTAGTTTCGGTTTAGTTTTTATAGCTCTATTTGCGCGGACGCGAGAATAAAGTAGTGCAATCAGGAAAAGATTGATCCGTGAATTTTTGAATATCGCATTTTTTGAACGAGAATCGATTTTAATCGGCGAACTGATTTTTTTTTTTTTAACCCAGCCCTAGTACTAACTACTGCCTGGACACTTCTTTATCTGTGATCTGGCTTTAAGATACAGACACAATCACATTTCATGTTGCATTAGTTACTCTGCTACTTTAATGTCAGTGAGCAGAGTAAAAAAACTCATCTTCCCTCCAATGCCACATCCCCAAATATCCCTTTGACCTAGGACTCCACAGGGAGCTTTCCAAACTGACCGGTACTTGCTTGACATACAAACGTGACGCAGTGTTGTCCTACAAATTTTAACAGGAAGCTGCAGAAAACAAGTATTAAAGTTTTTTTTTTGTTGTTGATTAACCAACAACTGTCTAGTTTACTAATCTACTTGATCCCACACATTGTGGTCTAAATCCAGATGCATTTAAATGCTAAGGGCCCAGTTCCTAGGGGGAGTACAACTGCTGGTCATATTGGCACAAACACAATTGATCCATGCCAAATGGATCTGCTTAAATACCAGTGATTTCATTAGGGGGAAAAACCCTTAGCCTGATCTTACTGATTACACTGAATGAAAACCCACATACCATGTGATCTCTTGCTTGTGTTGTGTGTGCACACACTCCTCACCTTCTAACCACATTTCTGAAAGGGGGGCATGCTAACGCCAGATGGAACAGGTGACCGAAGACGGTCAATAAGAAAAACAGTCACAAGCATAAGTGTTTTCCCAAGCTTTATTATACAGAGAAAGTGGAAAATTACTGTGGCTGCTGTCCTCGGCCACGCCCGAAGCCACCTCTCTGTGTGGGGGGAGAAATTGGGGGGATTAGCACTACCTTTTCTCTGTAAATCCCCAACAGTGAGACAGTACAGATGTAAACAGTGGTACTTACAAACTGGAATTCTGTCGCAGCTCCTGCACCTGCTTCAGCCTTCTTGTCTGCTCCAGCTGCAGAAACACAATGAATCAGACCATCATCTTTACACAACTCTCACATCAAACCTGAAACTGTGTAGCTACATGCTAGCTTTGATATACTGACTTGGAATCTAGCTCTGGCCAAGAACCAAGATGTATGAGAGTACGTCCAGTAATACACCAGTACTGGGTGTTCCTGTTTGCGTCACCAGTTAGGATTTATCCTGGACAAGGGGTGTGTTGTTGCTCTATACTGGGTACTTACGTGGAGCTGCAGATCGCCTGTAGGCATCTCTGTCTCCCTCTCCACGGGCCAGACGTGCTGGTCTCTCTCCCTCCAGACCTGAAAGAAGAAAAATATTGAGCTCAATTTCTTTACATTTAATCTTCAATCAAGGTCTTGAAGTGTTAATCTTGAACTAACTCTATACACAAAATGCTTCCAAGCTATGAATATGTAAGGGACTTGATCAACACAACAGGAAGTCTTTACCCTTGGGGCGGGGCCTGGCTGTTTCGGGGCGGGTCTGGCGGCGTAGAGTGGCGGGTACGATCTCAGGGGGCAGGTGCAGGAAATCCCTCAGGTACTGGATGCCCTCGTTGGTCAAGTACCAGTAGAAGTGGCGCCACGCAAACTGCTCTTTGACGTACCCGCAGGACTTCAGAGACTGTCGGGAGGCCAAAAGCAGATGATTCACTAGCTGTCTATTTCTAACGTAAACACGCCTTTACAAGTGATTCATCCAGACAACACCCAACAGAATAAATAAGTATATGCAAATCTAAAAACGTTTTCTTGGCAAGGTTCACACTGCGTTGCACCGAGACGCCGCTCCAAAACTCCCTGAGGTAGATTACTACAATGTGTTAAATGTGGCGATACAGCAGATCTAACGGGGTTTAAAATCAAAGATTCTACAGCGGAGCAAGATGGATCAATTACGCAATAGGAAGAAGAATCCCCGGAACCACCGTGGACACCATTTTGAAAAGCCCACCGTAACTTATCTGTTTCGGCAAACGATGGCTTGCGCCACCTCTTGGAAAACATACGCTAAACTGTCAAGTTATTCAAGTAGTCATGAGGAGGTTAATTGTCATCAATACTATGAGATAACAAATCGATGCCTCAAGTCAAATGCAATCCACGATGTTAATCGATAAACGAGGCTTCAATCAAATGGGGCGAATTATGCAGTGTAGCTGCATGTTGTTGAACTTCTCAATTGGGAAACAATTATTGAGAAAAAAAAATCAAACAATCCGCTCAAATAATCTATTGATGTCGTCTTAACACAGGATGTCAATTTATCATAATGCAAACAAGACTAATCCATCAAAACAAGATGAGTTCAGAAAAATGCCACAAGTTTCCCACGGTATCCGGCCTCTGTGACAAAAGGTCAGCTTACCAAAATGGTGCCCATAGTGTCGAAGTTACATACTTCCTAATTATCAACGTATTTTCCAGCCAGTACTCCATCTTGCACATAGTGCTCTAGAATCTTTGCTTAAGATGTTACTAGCTGTAGCAAAGACCAAAAAAAAAAAAAACCCACTGCATTTGTGCAGTCGGTATTCTTTTTAGTCAAACATCTGTACTATTTTATTTTATTATGCTCACCTCCTTACATACCAATAAAATATTAATTAAATAAAATCACGCATATTATGAAACCCACCCAAGTACTGATTCCAACAAGGACCTATGGCACCTGACGTTACCAGTGGTTTGAGTGCATGTTTCGTTTTAAACGAGTACGGATCCAAAATCTTCATATGAGGGTTTTCCTCCTTTTGGACGTGCATAGTTATGACATCTCTACAAATCACCCACTACTCCCGAGAAGCATTTAACTCAGCACCTAGTTAGTTTACAGGCTTTAAAAAGCAACGGCCAAGTCTTAATGCTTGAACACCTCGTCCGTGTTGTTGAACTGATGAAAAGGAGCCTCGAGAGGGAGTCTGACCGTCAGCGCACAGACCAAATGATGTGCACACTCAAAAGGCGGCACGTGTCATGTTTCAGAAGACGAGAGGCACTCCAAGGACTGAGCAGGAAGTTCATGACCACGCGTTCGTTTCTTAACATCGCAAAATCAGAGCTGAAGCCCTCTCGATACTTCACTAATAACCTGCAGCTCAGCTGTCCGTACAGAGCCGGGAAACTGCGGACCCGCACCCTGATGAGGTTCCACAGGAAAGACTCACCTGCATGGCTTTCATTACGTGAAGGTTGGGCACATTTTTGTCAGCGAGCTCCGGGTGCTTGGCCAGATGCACGTCCTTCTTGGCCACCATCACGCCCTCCTTGAAGAGGAGCTCATAGATGGCAATGCGATTCTTCTTGGGCATCAACATCTACACAAACAGAAGTTATACAGATGGTTAGACTTTTTTATTTTTTTATGCTGAAGAAAAACCAGATACAGAGCAAAGATCGAGTAAACATAGATACTTAAGTTCAGAATTTTAAAGTTATAGTACAAGAACAGCTCTGTCCGTCATCCTGTTCATGCAGAACTCATTAGGGCAGGTAGAGGAGAACCCTGGTCACGTGACCTTATTGCATTTGTGTGGTCAGTAGTAATACAGCTTCTAAATTATACAATTTAACCTAGTAAAACCTTCATACTGGGTTTTACTCCTCCATTAGCACCCCATTGCTCTGAGGTTCCGACTGAGCAAGGGCGCTGAACATTAGCCCTCTGACCACCGCCACAAAGTTTCACCACCCCGTTTGGCCATATTTATATACATGTCGGTATTTAAGGTAAATATCAACCAATTCCGAACCGATTCAGTTGCTGGAGCTGAACACGAACGACTTCTAGCTTCCATCTTAGCCTACTCTGAGCGATATACATCAATCATCCAAAATTCCCTCAAACAAAGCTTCATTTACGAAAGACTGTTAAGAACCTGTACACAAGATGTACCTTTTACAGCCTCAAACTAAAAACACGCGATACATATAAAGATTGTGTTGATTTTTAGTGGATTTTCTGGCTTTACACCCGGCCTACCTTGGCGCTTGTTGAGAGACCGAAGCCGGAAAGGACCGCGTCATTTCACTTCCGGGATTTCTTTCATCAGGGCAGAGTGGCGGCGTGCGCAAACTAACACTGCCATCTAGCGGCCTGGAGGTGCACATAACCGCAACAACTGACTGATGTCAAGTTTGTTCAGATTCTACAAATGTCACACAGCGTTGTTTCACTGAATATTTTGTTTTCCATACATGGAGGTTTATTATTAGGGAAACATGATTTTTTAAAATCCTATCTATTCAATTCGAGCCCAGCCTATATTTTATAAGATCACTGTATGTAAAAAAAAAATAGAATATCACTGTTTCATATGTATATAGCGTCGCCAAAATTTTTTCTGCAATTTCTTTGCAACATTTTGCAATTTTTTGCACTATTTGTTTATTTGTTTATTTCCTTGTTGTGTTTTACATGTGTGTTTTGCACTGAAGGAGTTGCTTTTAATCTCATTGTACATGCGTATAGTGACAATAAAAGGCATTCTATTCTATTCTATTCTAATTCGATTCGATTTGATTACATTAGATATCACTTTATTTGTCCCCAAGGGGCAATTTAAAAGGCACAAGGAGTAGCTACATACAGTACTCAGATATACAACACACTAAAACACACGTAATGCTTTATTAAAATGCTAAAGAGTTTAAAAAGTTCATTAGTAAGTTTTTTTAACATTAAATTCATTAACATTAAATTCTAAAAATAGAAGAAGAAGAAGAAGAAGAAGAACTTAATTAAGACATAACTGGCTGTCCATGGAGCTATATATAATGAAATTATTAATTGAGGAGCTGGACAGTAATGGATATAAATGTCTCTCTTCTCCTCAGAGTCCAGCAGCATGGATGGTGGAATCTGCGTCCTGAGGGGAGACACTCAAATACAGGGAAAAAGATATGTGAAAGGCCCTATAAGACCTTGTAAGCTAATTTTATAGAGACTGATAGAATTGATCATATTTTACTTATATCATCAATATGCTCTTTTCTGTATTTCTTTTGCTTTTGCTTTTCCCCCATTTCAGTGCTGCAAAAGAAATATGGAAAAGGCAAATGCAAAAGAAATACTGAAAAGGCAAATGCAAAAGAAATACGGAAAAGGCAAATGCAAAAGAAATACGGAAAAGGCAAATGCAAAAGAAATAAGGAAAGGCAAATGCAAAAGAAATAAGGAAAAGGCAAATGCAAAAGAAATAAGGAAAAGGCAAATGCAAAAGAAATAAGGAAAAGGCAAATGCAAAAGAAATA
>JAQMCW010000035.1:17989798-18006983 GCA_030068335.1 Chrysichthys cranchii | reverse complement strand
GCCTCTCTCATCTTTTTAAGTGGGAGAACTTGCACAATTGGTGGCTGACTAAATACTTTTTTGCCCCACTGTATATCTAATTTAATTAGTTTCCATTAAGGTCATTTTTCAACCTTTGTGTTCTCTTCTCTGTTAATGAACTACATCAGCCCGAAATATTAAATGCTGATGTAGGTAAGAATAGAAAAAAGTAATGTGTATGTTGTTTACTTTGCATTTGTGTAATGATAAATGGCCCCTATAGCTTTCGTACATTTTCAGCACTGTTCTATTTAAGTCAATATGATTTTTGTTTGCAGAATTTGCCTTGAATAAATTTCCCTGAAAGAAGTTCAGTTTTGCCAGCACAGATACCCAGTCCATTTGACTTGTTGCGTAACAGTGTTTATGAGATTCAGAGCAAAGAAAGAAAAGCATGACTGTCCTGTTTTTTGTGGGGGGGGGGGGATTTGCAGCTATGCCACAGTTTACAGGGAGCTTGAACAAATCATCACCTCGGCCAGTCCTCAAGAAGACCTCAGGTGGTTCAGCAACAACCACGGCCCAGGCATGCACAAGAACTGGCCACAGTTTGAGGTGACATACTACTGAAATTACAGATTCAAATAGATTTCTTGCACTTTTTTGCGCATGGTCATGCAGGCCTTTTCATTTAATTTTTTTTTCTTATGAACGTCTTTTTTAGACTAATTCATAATTGTGAAGATCACTTCCTCCAGGTTCTCTGGGTTCCTAAAAAATGTGCCCATTGATGTATTTGCTAAGATAACTTTTTCACATAGTGTGAATGAATGTGTGTGTGTATGGTGCCTTGAAATGGTCTGACCTATCATTCAGGGTGTATTTTACCAACTCATGCCCTGTGTTCCCTGGTGAGGTGCTGGATCCACTGCATATGCTACCACTAAAGATGAATGAAGGAATAATTACACAGCAGGGATGACACTAGTGAACTGCTTTAAATGCTGTGGTAATTTTTGCCACCACAATTTATCATTCTTGGTTATGGTAGTTAACTCTGGCTTACCTAGTTAATTTCTCTATTTGAGGATGAAGCTGGCCAATGATCCTAACTGGAGTACACTTAGTAGTGTATTTTTACTGTTTTTTTTTTTTTTTTTTTTTTTACGGTTTCTGCTTCTCTCTGTCATTTTGGATGGAACTGTTATGCCCTGAATTAATATATCTCCTGGAATAACCCTTTCCCTAGGAATATAACCCAGAACTGAGCCATGCCATCAGCAAGAAAGAAAAACTGAAAAAGAACCATGATGGTATCACACTCACCCAAGTTGTGACTGCTGGGGATCATCAGTCATCACCTCAGGTTGAAAACCGTAGCAGGTACTGGTCACTATTTTCCCTTGTTTCTGTAGACTAAAAGGCTAGGCTAAACAGAGGGCTTGGGTGAAAGCAGCAGATGGAAATTCCTGACTAATCAGCAGTAACAAACAGTTTGGTGAATTTAGTGGAGTTTTTCTACCATTTCATGTTTCGTTCATTACGAATTACTCATGTTCTTGCAAAAAAACAAAAAAAACCCCAAATTCTTTGTATTTGTTACACTTCCACTTTACCCTTCTGATATTTCAGCGTGAGCAGTTATGAAAAGAGCCAGGCATACTCAGCAGATTGGTCGGATGAAGAGCAGGCTGCTGCAGAGGCCAACGGAGGCAGCAACCCGTTTGAGGAGGAAAGGAGCCAAGGACTGCGAGTCAGGGCACTATATGATTATGATGGGCAAGAACAAGATGAGCTCAGCTTCAGAGCAGGTGAGAGGCCTAGCATCGAATCCCCCTAGCTTTCAAAACCCTCACCATGCTTATACTCCTTTTGGGGATTTTGGAATTTTGCCCTCTCTAGTCGAGAAATTCTCCTGTGAGCTACTTGTGGGTCTCCTAAGTATTACAGAAGTGTTCTGAAAAGATTTCCCAGTCAGGGGTTTGTGTGGCATCGCAGAGGGTTCGCTCAGACAGGGATAACAGCGTTAATGACAAATGAAGCTATATTTTATACAATCAAATAAAAACATAATGACAATCATTAATGCTGTAGGATTTTACTACAGCCTTATATGGCAAAAAAGATAGAAGTTCTCTGAATACAGCAAGGAATTTTTAACACTTGGATTTATGTGCATGGACAGTGAGAAGACCAAAACTTTATAAATGTGTAGCAAATCTGAAGCAGTTTTCTAATGAGGCAATCTTTGTTTAAAAAAAAAAAAAGACATTTGCAAACAAAACATAAAAATCTGGTCATAAAACCAAACAAGGCAAAGTTGGCTAAATTACATAAGCAAAAAAAATGCTGTAAATGAGTAAAAATATTCATTTAATTTTTCAGGTACTTGAAATAAATAATTTCGGTTGAAGCGGTTCACTTGCCATCAGTTGGGAATCCCTGTGTAATGAGAGTAAAAACCTTATTGAACAAATCAGTGTAATGACCACAATTACTGAGCCCTGGCTGAAAAAGCAAAACTCTCCAACAAGACCATATTTCTTAGCTAGACTGCTAACATTAGCTTGCTCATATATGCGGTTTTGTGATCCAACAATCCTGTTTGGGAAGCACCATATCAGTTGGCTGGTGTCCAGAATAACCAGAATGATCACTTCATAGAGCTGATATTTGCAAGCTAACTGATGCTTAAAGCCTTGTTGAAGGAGACAGGCTTCCCTGTGTTATGATGCAATTTAGAGGTAGGACTTGGGCCATACTACTTTCAGGTTTGGTGATGCAGGAATTGAGGTACGATGTGCATTGGAAATTTCCTTCCACCTTAAACCGCTTAACTCCAACTGTGAATCAACTGTGTGATCATCAAGTTTTCAATTATTTTTTGTCCAGTGGTTCAAAAATTCAGGTCTTTTTATTTTAAGCCAGAGCTCCTATGTACTCTAGTGTCCTATAAACAATGTGTGCTTGCTAATATTTCTGTAAAGACTGTAAAATCATTCTTAAAAAATAAAAATCATATTACTCAAGTCAAGTCAAGTCACTTTCTTTGTATAGCACATTTAAAAACAACAGGAGTTGAGATAATATTATCATCAACATATTGGCGATCAGGCTATTTTGGCCTGGGAGTAGCAAGGTGCAATAGAAGCATTAAAAATAACCGAACTTTGAAAATATGGAATGCAGTGTCTCGGTCCCATTCCCTGCATGTCTACGCTCCTGGACGTCTCCCACCCATGAAGGTGAAAGCTAAGATGCTGTGATTCTTCCCTAACAGGTGATGAGTTGACTAAACTAGAAGATGAAGATGGTCAAGGCTGGTGTAAAGGACGGCTGGACAACGGTCGGCTTGGACTGTACCCAGCCAATTATGTCAAGCCTATTTAGTTGCCTTGTGTGGGGGAAAATGATCTACTTTCTACAACAAAAAATAGAACCTTATACACTCACACTGTCTCCTAAAAATCAAAAAGAAGAATAAGGTTGAATGTACATAAAATATACTGTATCTGTTGTGTTCATTTACACAATAGGTTTGGGTCATCAGAAACAAAGCATTTGCATATGTAATGTCATTTCAGCAGACACAAAGAAAGTTTTCAGATGCCTGTGTGTCTGTAGCCTGTTCTTCTGGAAGATACTGATCTAATGCAGTCTATAAAGTCTAGCATAGCAATGCACTATGCAATATGGATATGTTATTAATTTTCGGTGTTGTAGTGACAGTCTCACTATTGTCCCTAGTTTTGGCTCTGATTTATTACTTGTCTAGGTTATACTTGTCTTTTTATCTCTTATTTATTGTTTTGCTGAAGTCCCTGTAATGGGTGTGTATGATTGTGTGATGTTTTTAATCTCTGTGTACTGCGTATGAAGTCACGGACGTTTTGGCATGTGTCAGTGTTTTCGCTTCACTTCAACCTGGAATGCAGCCTGCACTGGTGTTCATCACCATAACCTCCTGAGACCCGAAGTCCAATGGTGTGTGCCTTGTCCTTTCTCCTCACTGTTTCTCTTTTTTCATAACTATTCAACTTGATCATTGTCTCCAAACAGGAAGAAGTTTGGTAAAAGAGTAATACCCAGTGGTCTTCAAATGAGGATCTTACAAGGAAATGCACACAATGTAGTTTGGGGGTAAATGTGACGTCCTCTCAGGAGGACAGTGGGGTCTCAGGAGGATATTTCAGCTGGATTGTGGAGCTCAGGCACTGGCATTTAGCAGTTCTTTCATGTGCATAAGTTTGTATTTCTTGAGTACTGTCATTGGGGCCTTTTGGACTAAGCAAAATCTTATAAGCACTATGCTGTTTTTATAGCCATCACTTCTTCAATGACCAGTTTATAGTCATACATGCTTTATGAGAAAGGTGTCATGTTAACATCCTCACTGACTAACAAAGCACTTATCTCTTTAATATATACCTGTCTTTTTCATCATCCTTAATGTAACTTACATCACAGTCCTCATGGAAACGAAACACCTGAGCAGAGTGCCTATTTACATGACAAACCATTTTCACTTCATGGAATATTCTACAGTGTCCTCATGACTGCTGCATCATGACATTGATATGCATAAAGGACATATATATATATATATATATATATATATATACAGTATATGCCTTAAGGTTATACGTAATAGGTGATATGTAAAGGTAATCATTTTCGGTAAAGGTAATACTTGACCTTAACAATGGCAGTGCACCATGCAATGAATAAACCCTAGTTGGCATTTTACCTGATCAATGCCTTTAGGCTTTAGTCAATATTAGCAAAGTAAGCACTTGTGTGTAAATATTTCTTTCAACACTTAAGAACCTTCTCTTTTCTGTTTGGCTGGTATTAAGGGCATGGGAATGGAAATGCCAGCATGATCCGAGTGTGTTTAAGCTCATGTCTAAGCTGATTTACATCTCATGATGGTGTAGTGACTGTTCAGCTGTGCGGTTCAAAATAAAAGCTTAACCCGTCACAAATTAGGTGTGCAGTATGTCTAAGTTTTCAGTTGCTGGGTGTGTGGATGACAGCAGAACAACAAACCGCTGTGTCTGAGAGGGCACTAGAGGGCACTGTTCTGATAAGTTTTAGTGCTGATGATCACAATGTGACGGAACAGTCCTCCTCGTCCTACGTTCACGATAATTATGTGTAATTATACTGCAATTCTGTGTAATTATCTGTGACACGTTGTCGAAATACATCACATTTGTGGCGTGGGCTTTGATTAATAACTTAACTAACTGCCGTACTATTAAATTAAGACATGTAAGACATTGGAAATTGATACATTATGTATAATTACTTACTATGCAAACATAACAGTTTTCTCTTCTGTTTAAAATTGAATGTCATTAAAACCATAGCAAACATTAATTTATTGAATTAACATTAAATGACATATTTTACAATGACACAAAGGAGAAGTTATCAATATTCTCCATTTCTCACCATGTTTTTTTTATTTTTTATCATTACTCCTCCACTGTGGCTTTTTAGAAGTGAAAATACAAATGATTTTATTTTGATTATAGCAAATGTTGAAGGAATTCAATGAAAAAAAACAAAAAAACTTGATGGATACTTTCTGTACCAGAAAGTTTTACATGAGTGTATTTAAAAATATTTATATAATTAACAAGGGCAGACATTGAAAAAAAAAAAAAAAAATCCCCCAAAAAAGTAAAGGCACAGGAACAAAAGAACTAAAAAAAAAAAAAAACAACAACCCACATACACACTAACATTAAAGCTGGTAATTCAAAATGGTTCCTTAATACCTGACAACTTACCTAACTCTTAACTTTTTTTTTATGAGACCTTTTGTCAGAATGTATTAATAACAATAACCAATATGGTCACCATTTGCTGTTTACAGGAGAGAGAACAAGGTGAGCTCGTAATGGAGAATGACCATTCGTGAGAGCACAGCGAGCTGAAGACTTTCTTTACTGTTGATGCCTTTAGGGAGGGTTAATAAGTTTGCTGTGTGATTAGGCCTAAAAAAAAAAGAGAGAGAGAGCTAAGTTGGGCGGAGGCCAGGACCAAACCCAAACATGTGCCTGAGTTGGCCACTCGTTCGCACAGGGAGTGGAAGTTTGCGCAAACAAAAACTGCAAGCATTGACATAGCATTATGAAAGCTGTCAGAAAAGAACACATTTGATGAATGTCAGCATTCGATCTAAAGAATGAAATACAGTAATAAAAACAAATTCCATGTTTCAACCCCATTTCCTCATTTAATAAGTGCCGAATACTTGTAGGAAGGCCAAAAAATAAACCTTGTTACTTTATTATTACTCAATTATTTTGACATGTTTGCTAAGAAGTTAACTGATAGACTGAGACAGGCAGACAATGCGAATAGCCAGGCATTTTATATGACCTATATAACCTTTTTTTTTTTATTGAGATCACGAGCAATCCTGAAATGTCTTTATGAAAACGTGGCCACAGTGATTGGCACTTGGAATAAAACATAATTTAAGTCTAGAGTCCAGACCAAGACATCAGATAAACACAGAAAAGAACTAGAGTGCATAGACTCTAATTCTTAGGCAGTTTGTCAGTGCATCGCAAACAATCTTGTCTTGTAATCCTGTCTCTGTTGGTCTGGTTGTTGGACTCATACTGGGTGGACAAACTGATAGACCAGTCTCTGAGACACATCTGGTTTGCGGATGATTCCTTTTTTGTAGTACTGCCTTATGGAGCGACTAAGCTTGTCGTAGTTCATTGCAGGCCGGTTCTTCCTCAGACCCCATAGTCGTGCCACGTGTGCAGAATCTTCAATTTTGAAAATACCTTCAGACAAAAGATTGATGAAAACTTCATCTTAGCATATAGAAGTGGACTTGCCAGTGACACAAAAACAGAAGCGTGAATATTAGACAAGAAACAAGGTCTCACTATCCCAAGTAATGTTAGCTTTCATTTACTGGCAATACTGGGTTGAAGTTCTACCTTTCTCTTTATTGAGCCATCGGATGCAGCGTCCATAGCTGTGTGGTTTAAGTAAGAGCTCTCTGAGGAACTGCCACAAATGGATGGGCTGACCGGAGCAAGACGAGTCTGCTTCTGACCACAACTCCTCCCTCTCTGTAGGATGACAGCAGTTAGTGGGAAAGCATTTGATAACAGAATTTTCGTCCTCTTCTGCGACTAATGAGGCTAAATATGCTGCGGTTCAGATGTGTTTAGGTATCTGTCGACAGATAAACTTACCTGTGATCCTGCTATCTCCTACAGAACATCTCTCTTTCATCCAAGCAGCTGAGCACACAAAGGAAAGTGTTAGGGTGTTACACTACCGCCTTGCATTTAAATAGCTTATAGCAAAAAGTCCTGAACTCGCCATGCCAAGAATTTTTCAGTCTAGTCCAGCCTATCCTGCATGTGTAAGCATAGGTATGCACCTGATTTCCATATATCTAGATGAGCATGGAGGGTGTCCCCACATTGTGGACAGCGCTGTCGAAAATCTTCCTCAGTCATGGCACACAAGTCTTTCCCGTCCAGGTCCTGAAATGCTTTGCCCACCTGAGGGAGTCGATACAGATGCTCTGTCCACAGCAGCCACTTCTGAACATTTCCACAACTCCACTCCACCGGATCTGAAAGATCCGATATAAGCTTGACTCACTGCACGTTATTCAATATTCTCTCAACATCCACCTTGGTTGCATCAGTCATATAACACCAGGATTAGCAATGTTTGGATAGAGCTTTGTATGTTTTGATGCACGAATGTGATTAGCATTCAAGGAAAGCGGTAGGCAAAAGTGTGAACGGGGCGAACGAGTGTTTACCCAAGGAGGTGAAACACAAATACTTTCAAGGAGTGAAACTCGACTGACATTTCTTCTAACTGACAACTGTCAGTTATAAGAATTGTCAGTAAGTAGAGTAAGTACAAACCGGAATAATTAAGAGAAGGAACAGAGAGGTTTAGGTAGATTAGGAGATATTAAGCAAAACAAACATCGGAAAGCCATCCTTTTAATTTACTTAAGCTGTAATTTGATTCTATTCAGCAACGTTAAATGTTTTAGACCATGTCAACATGATGCAGGAGCTGGCTGTTGATGTTTACTCTTTTAGTCAGATCTCATCAACTGCACAGCACAAGGGCTTGGTTGGACAGTTACACACCTCCTCCTGGGTAAACACCAAAAGCCCTAAAGTAAAGCTGCTCCAACAAAGTTCTCGGGTCATTTGCAACAATTCCGCATGCAAGAGTGGGGATTAAACAGATCCTGGTGTATAAAGCTGGGTTTTGACATTAAATGTACTTTGCGCAAACATCTTTCACAGTTCCTTTTTAAATAAAACAAAATAACCTCATGGTTCTTTGAGCGTCATGCGATTCGCGTCAGTCCAGTATAAAAGTACACATAAGCGTATTAGAAATGCCAATCCTTCTCATTTATCCGACTGACTTTTTCACATATTTAAACAACAATGTGCACCACTAAAGCTTTCTATAATGGAACCAATTCGAGATTTTTTTTCTGCACATTTCAGACACAAAATCTGCAATGTTGTCATCTAGCCTCTAACCTGGTGTGATATTCAGCAGCTTGCAGGCTGTCTCAATGTCCTTTAAGACTTCTCCAACTACGAGGCTCTGCACTTGCTCCAGAGATCTCTCTTCCACTTGATCTTCAAGGCCTGGGGACACCGGCTCACTCCCTAGCCCGGGACTATCAATCACAGGGCACTGCTCTGGCTCTGGACATGGTTCTGGATTAGGCCCACTACTGACTGATGCAGAGGAGTCCGCTACCCTCACCAACCAGGTGGCATCTTCAGTGAAGAGCATGTCGAAACAGGACAGGTAGAGTCCGGGAAGAGCACGATCAGTGCTGTCCAGGCGTGGTTTAGTGTCCACCAGTTCCAGAGCCTCCACTGTCCCATCTTCGGTTTTCAGAACAGCCAAAGAGTTCTCAGAGAAGCCAGAGGCAGAGCGGGCTGACTGAAGCAAGGCAGCGTCTAGGTGGACCGGCACTGGACTAGCCATGGCCTCCTGGAAACGAAGAAGACAAGTTATTCCTGAGACTCTGAAAAGTAAGCAAATCTCTTCATATTAAAAATGACACCAAGATGTTGAACTTAATTAATCACCAGTATATGTAAACCCAAATAGATGATGCATTCATTAATGCTAAAAAAAAAAAAGAAAAAAGAAAAAGAAAAATGTGTTGTCAGCATTTTCAAAAGTAATAATACTGTTAAGAAAGAACCAATACTTAGGGCTTGGTTTCAAGATGGTACATCTTAATCAACGTCATGGTGTCTGTTCCATCGCCAAAGCCAGATTCCAAACGTCTTTTAAGAGGTATGTGTCTTAGTGAGTCTCTTTAAGTGTTGGGGAACACATGGGGCAGGGAAACCAAAGCAAGTCACGGTATAGCACTGAGAGGCAAAGAGCAAAACGGATTTGGCTGCAGAACTTACTCACGGGTCACTAGTAGAGAATTGCGGCAAACGTCTGAGTAAATAATACGTAGTCGATGCCCATTTTCAAAGTGCCAGTCCTGCTGTCCCCTGTCTCCACAGTCAGCATGAGCTTTTAATGAAACTTAATGAAATAGGGCTTAGTGGGACACAACTCACGACTAAAGGATGACAGTGACTGGGAACCCTACATCAATCATGTGAGAAGTTATGATAGTAGGAAATTAGTCATTCAATATTAAAAAGAAAGCGACAAGTTTTCCCAAAAAGCAATGACGAACAAATAGTCAGCAATACAATATGTGATCTTAGGAAGTCAATTCCAAGTGGGAGACATTTTCTCCCTATAACAGAATGATCAGGAAAGGTGATGCCAAGAGGAAATATCTGGAATAGAGCCCAATTAATTGATCATTCTGAGATAAATATAAGCATATTAAGAATATTATTTTATTAGTAGATACTGGGGCTTATTTCAATCATTTATAGAAGGAAGCAGAATATAGGTCAAGACAAAGTCAAGCTTGAAATGAGAAAAATGTTGACGTGCTTAATAATTATAAATTTGTTTAACATGACAGTATAATGAGAAAACAGCAACTGAAGATTTAATGTTCATTTCCCGTGCGTGCAAACATCTATAAAAAAAATCTATTTTATTACATGCTCCTCTAGTAACTTAAGAGTGTAGAGGTATTTAGTAGACATACTGTATCTATGTGTTTGAGTAATGACGGCCTTATGTAACTTTTTTCTGATGAATTGAAGGAAGCACAGATGGAGAGTGAGAGCTCAAATGGTCATTGCGGATTATCTGTAAATGTTCTTGTATGTCCATAGGATAATTTCCCGTATGCCACATGCTCATTGATACACCTTACAATTGTTTGGACATAGTGACAATCAAATTCATAAAATTTGATGATAGCTCCCCACCCAGTGATAGCAGAGGAAATTAGGCACTGTTAAACTAAAGACAAGCTGTCAGTCTATCAGTCTATAGAAGGGATGGAAGAAGGGGTGAGAGTTCAGGCCATTTTACACCGTGTTTACAGATCACTGTGCTATCACAAATAGAAGACTTGGCTAGTGTCTTTGAAGGTGCACTCTGGTTAACCCTAAAGGAAATGAAGTTATCCACATTTAAACAACCCCCCCACACTCCCCCCTTCTCATCTCTTAACCCCGATCTGGCTTGCTTGCCCTCCTGCCATTCCTGCATTCCCTCCTTTCATCCATCTCCCCTCCATGGAAAAATGGGACGCATCTTTCCCTTCATCTATGGTCAGCTTAGACACACTCAGCAGCCTGGCGTTCCCTCTGTGTAGCAACAGCTTGCAGTAAGTCCATTATCCTGGCACATTTGGCCATATTGACTCAACACAGGAGAAACGGGGACACAAACACACTCCGTAGGCAAGAGATTAGCGCCTGTGACTGATCCTTAAATGAGTTTGGTTAAAGACTTGAAAATTCATTTCAGCGGCATTAAGAGTTTCTCTTTTTGCGGGGTTAGTGGCGCTCATTGTCGCTGAGATGAGAAACGTTTAGAGATTTGGCTAAGGGTTTTGACTAAGAGTTTTGGTTAGGTGTTGACCCCTGTCCTCCATCCCAGAACTGGACTGGTTGCTTAATATATGAGTCAGGGTTGCTTTTTTAAAAATCTGACTAATAATGGTGAATAACACCAATTGATAAGGTTATTTATTTAGTCCTTACATTTGCTAGGTTATATTCCAAATCTGACTGCTTTCAGAGATATTTTAGAATTGATTTTAAACTTACTAGAATTTATCACGTTTACAAAAAGGGCATCTGGTCACTCTTTATTTCGGTCTAAAACGTGTTCATCGTTACTGATGAAGTAAGATTTTGTTCGACGCTAGAAAATTAACAGATGCTTATCAAATTAGAAGGTACAGATAAAAATCAAAGGCATGTTTCCAGACTGCTACCCACCCCTCCTTATCCTCTCTTATAAAGAAAGACACTTCCTTGTTTGGTTTTAGACTTGGCAAATGTGTGAAGTCATGCAAGACTGTTTGCCACCTGTACACGGCATCAGCTTAAGCATTTCAAACTGCAGTTTCTGCTCCTTTCCCTTGTAGGAAACAATGACAAACAAACTAAATTTTAGAATGATGTTGCGAAATTTGTCTTGCATTTCCCGGGACAGTGGTGCTTACAGTAGTTCCATCTTGGGAGAACGCCAGGGAAAGACAGTTTGTAAAATATGCTGCATAAAAAAAAAGGTTGGTTTGGTATTCGGTAGAGTAAGCTTGCTTGTAACATTTATAGTGTTATAGGTGTCATAGGTAAAGATTAACCAGTCACACGTCTCATCTGCTGATAATAGACTATTAAATATCATTTCAAGTCAGGTTCTTGAGTTCTTTTGCTGAAAGACAGCTTGCACAAACCCAGTGTTTTCCCTGACAGCTGTCCAGTCTGAGTGCTGTTCACAACTTCAGGGTGTAAAACACTATAATAATTAGAGATGACTGTATCTCAGGAAGACCATAATTCATAGTGGCTTATTCTGGGCAAACTTCAGGTGTGACATTTTTATTTGAAAATTAAAAATGACACTGAATATATGAGGCCTTGTGTGGCACCAACAAGCTACAAAAAAAAATAGATGTAGGCTAGACAAAGATGGAGCTGCTGTTCTGTGAAATATCTTACATATATCACACCTTTATTGAAATTTCATACTAAAAATCTGCTTAACTCTGTCTTGCGCAACTTTGAATATTTCTGAATCTAAACAATATACATATTCAAAACTAGAAAGCACTCACTTTCTTTCTTTTTTTTTTTTTTAATGGAAAAGCTCACATCCCATTTTACGCTTATTACAGAATGTTTTTCGACACTAACATTTTCCCAGGCTTTGTCTGAGAGAAAGTATTTGAAATGATGAGCCTGACATATAGTAGTAAAATGCTTGACAGTGCATTTTGTTTTTTTTTATTTACTGATCATATCATTACAAAAAGGACACCAAAATATGAGTTCAAAAACATGCATAGTACAGTATTATGAAAATGGCCACGTTACCGCAAAGTCACTCATTTAATGACAGCGCGTGATAAGAATCTTTCTCCTAGCAGACGAATTCAAATTTGAATACACTTGTGACATTGTGTTCTGCCCTCTGTGACATTTTGGGATTTTTGGCAACCATTTCTGCATATATGGCTTACTTTGGTGCAGGTGTGATATCAGGCTTTCGCAACAGACTTTTAGGGGAAAAAATCCCTTAATAAACTACTGTATAAACATAATTTGGCCTACAGAGTATAGGAAGATTTCATTGGGTTAAATTACATTTATTTACATGGAAATTCTGAATTGTTTCCGTCTGACCGACTAAGAAAGGTGTTGAAAGAAGTTTTAAATAAAAACCTGCTTTATACGGTTTAAAAAAAAAAAACCCTGAACACATCACTTTATTTAAAGCAATATGTTAAAAACTGAATAGACCCCTCCACACCTTTATTTAACACTTTTCAAATGATTTAATGAAAGCAAGGTGAGGCACTCACAAATATGTTTGCCCAGTTTAACAAGTGGAAAAGATACATTTCTGGCTGGAATTGTAGAATTCCCGAATGTAGACAAATAACCCTAGGGATATTCTTTCGTCACGTCTAATTACAAACACCACAGAGACAGGACAACTGTAGACAGATAAAGCAGACAATCTGACAAGAAGAACAAACTCTTCTCTGAATACTTGCCATTGTATTTAGTGTAACTGTCAAGTGTTAAATCATGGAAATTCTAGTTCTCTTTGTCCCAGTAACATAGAATACATATGAGATTCCAAGTCTAGGCATGTCTGAAGTAAAAGTGACTTTGAATTTTGCTTTATTGAAGAACAGTAAAATTAATGTATGCTCTTTGGCATGTCATAACTACATAAAGAAGGCATAACTGGCCTGTTGGCCTTCAGTTCAATTTATTTGCTTTACTTCATTCAGTGTCACCCCTTGACGCATGGATACTTTAGCATCGTTTGGCAAAATTCAAATGCGCCTTTGGGAGTTTAGACGTTGAACCTGTAAGTCACTTGGCCTTTCCTCAAGGGAAAATTTGTTTTCAGTTCTGGTGGCGAGGTGGCATGCTGCCAACTCCCCACATAAAAGAACAGTTAGGAACGCTATAAAAGTTTTTTTTTTTTTTTTTTTTTTTTTTTTTTTTTTTTTTTTTTTTAATGACTCACTGGGGTCCTAACGTAAGTCACACTGGGAAAGGGCTGAAATGTGGTAACTCCTACAAACAGGTGCACTCCCAGCATTAGGAATGCTTGATCTGTATACCATATCAGCCCTTATTAATCATCAAAAGAACACACAAAAGGCTTGGTAAAGATAAGACACTGACTTGGTGCTCTTTCACCCACTCAGCTTTTCAGTGTATTTTACCATTTCTATATTTAAACCAACTTACTTTAGTTCAAATGTATTGGTCACAGTTATTCTTAGTGCTTCATCCTTTCAGAAGTTTGAAAAAAAAAAAAAAAACCTCAAAGGGTAAATAATGCAATTTTTTTAGCCATTTGTTTTACACACTGATATTTCTCAGTCCTCTGTGCCACTGTGAAGACTAAAATATGGTGTGTTCTCTTGGCCTTACCTGTGCAGATAGAGCGACTGTCCGAGGAAGCACCACTAGGGTTCGTTCGTTTTTCTTGCCAAAGCCCACTGATACAGTCAAGGAATAACAGCTTCTTTTTTCCTCTGCTGTCTCGGACCTCCAGTAACTGGTACTCACTTTGGCTGTCTCGTGTCTTCTGAGATCTTTCTGGACATGTGACGTGTTCTCAGGCTGTTTGAAGAATAAGATGTTGGTGAGCCGGCAGCACGACAGTCTCCAGGCACGCACCGCCACATCACTACCTTTAGTGACTAACACTGATGGTGTCAACCTTTCCCTGGCCGTGCATGCACATGTGTGTATACCTGAAAGTGGGTGTGTAACTCTCGAGTCCTGTGTACAGGAATTCCTGCTCCATTGACTCCAGTGCTGGCATTTATAGGGAGGCCTTATTAACTTGAGCAAACACTTCAAACTGTGGACCACCTCTGCCTTTCACCAGAGAGGAAAAAACAGTTTGGAGAAGAGTCCCGGAATGAAAATTTGAGAGCCATGTTGTTCTCTTCAACTTAGTCACAATCAAGTTGAAACTTGTTAAATAACGGTGATGTTTGCGAATAAAGTATCAAGTTCACAATTAGAACTTGCATAAAGAATTATGTTGTATGGGTATTTCTTAAATAGAAACTACAATAATCACAATTTAGTGGGAATCTATGCATGAAAAAGCTATGTTGTGAAGAATACATTTAGTATGTCTGGGTCTTCAAATTCCTTTGAAAACAGAATTCATCATGATTTAGTCAATAACAGGACACTTCATAAACCTAGAGATTGTTTTTTGACTATGTGGTTCAGAAAAATATTCCAAAATATGTATGCAAATCGCTTCATCACAAGCATTAAATTTGCTGAAAAAAAAGCATGGCAAAAAAAAAAATGTGCTTGATCACTATACCCTGGAGCATTTTTAAGGGCTGAGGATCATTATGTAAAAGTTATTAATTGTACTTAAATGAAAACTTTACTTTTATTGTGCACAATTAGCACTGAACTCATAAAATCAGTTGCACTGAATGTAGGAAAGAACAACAACAAAAAAAATCACTCTTCACAGTACAGCGGTCTCCAAAACTTGCAAAAAAAAACCCCAAAACCCAACATACTGTATTATATGTACTGTAGTATTATGTAGAAAATATTGAAATGTTAGATGGAGCATATATACCCCTTTATCAGATCCTCCAATAACACTCTAGGGTTGAATGTCCAAGTCGCGTTTCAATTAGTGTCCTTATAAGGTTTAAATCCATCTACTGATACCACATTTTATTGTGGTGTTTTTCATCCCAGAGTGTTGATGATGTCCCTGTACCTTCACTACATGGTGCTTTCTCTGCATAGATAAACAGACACACCTACACAAACCATGACTGTCCCACATACACCGGACGTCATTTACCAAAGCTAAGTGTGGGATCATTAGTATCTTAGCATTCCAATATAATACTTTATATTTATACATATAATATATAACTACAACAGCATCTTAATATTAAAATATAATACAGAATGTATTTCTGTAAGACACAAAAACTTTAAGATACTGTTTCAACCCTGATTTATGGATACAGATACACCAGTAACAAGATATATCTTATCTAAATATTTTTTAAGGATTTTGTACTTCAAAAGAGATCCGAAAGAGATTTATTTTAGGTGTCTTGGGACCATTGTTTATTCAGCATGTTTCTCATAGAGAGTTCATTTGCATGGCAGTTGGAAAACCTGAGTGAGTGAGAGAGTTGAGATTCACCCCTTTTTTTTTTCTAACCTTCCCATTCTAAAATAACATTCTGATAATACAGATAAGAATTTTTTGGCCTGAAAAATAATTCTCCCCTCCATCTGCACTTAGAGACAGTCATTCAGTTTCACCGTGTTTAGTTATCAATCAAAACAAAAGGAGTTTATTTCAAACTGCAAAACAAGACATACTTTGCATAGAGGTTTGTTTCAAATGAAATCAACAATTCTTTGGAATTCCCACTTGTGGATATTTAGAGTGTGGTAATGCATTTTATATACACGGTGAAACGCAGGAAGAATGTAGAATGCATTTACGTGGTATCTGCTAAACTAGGTGCTTAAACCCCACTGGAATTCATTGGTTGCATTAGTGGAAATTACGTAAGATCAGTGTGGTGGTGCACTCTAACATTTATGTCAATTCAAAAAGCAAAACAGCATTTAACTGTTAACTACTTAACTAAATTGAATCTTCTCACTAGTGTGTGTTTTATTGTGGTAAGACACTGTAAGATAAATGAACATGACATCACATCTACTTGATGCCTTATCGATCACTCAGGAGGTCAATAACATTATGCAGTTTAACACCCAATCTACTGACTGAATTAAACCATACAGTGCTCATACACAACCTATGAACCTATATGAAAGTAATTTTAAGAAGAATTTTAACAATAATAATTTGTATCCCTATTAGCACTCTGTCACGTTAACATGCCTGTAATCAAGCTGACTCTTAGATGATGTTGTATAAATCACTTGAATAGTCACTGTATAACTATTACAGGTAGCTCACGCTTAAGATGACTGATAAGATGTAACAGTTTGATAAGTAATGATGCGCTGATGGTGGTTATCTTTTTTAATTCTATCTGAAAAAAATCATGCCTTTTCTACATCCATCTCCTGTAACTAATAAAGAGAGAGAGAGAGAGAGAGAGAGAGAGAGCGAATAATGTGTATAATAATGAATGGGACATATGGGAGATTGTAAACGCTTCCTTCATTGTTAACAATATGGATATTTTTGGAAGTACAATTCCTCTATTTGAATGACATAATGACTACATTTTTTCAGACTGATTGTTAATTTTCAGTAATAAACAAGGCCCCTTAAAAAAGTCCCTCTTTTGTGAATACAGGTTAACCGTCTTTTAATGATCTTACATTTAAAAAACGAAAATTAGGCAGGGAGTTGTCATAGGCCTCAGGTCATCTTTGGAAGCTGGAAAGTTGGCTTCCTCAGCTTTCATTTGCTGTTGTTTGCCAAGTTGGATACAAGTCAGATACCTTGAGTACATTCTGCGTACTCAATTAAAATACATATTGCAAAATTTCAATTAAGT
>JAQMCW010000035.1:17966339-17989362 GCA_030068335.1 Chrysichthys cranchii | reverse complement strand
GCAAGAACCAATCAGCTAACTAAAGAAAAAAGAGTGGCCATCAGTACTTTAGGAAATGAATGGTCATGAAAATAAAGCAAACACATTGAATGAGAAAGTGTGTCCAAACTTCTGGCCTGTACTGTACGTCTTATACAACTGAGCAGTTGAGGGTTAAGGGCCTTGCCCAAGGGCCGAACAGTGGCAGCATGGCGGTGCTTTGGATTAGTCCAGCATCTTAACCCCTGAGCTACCACTGCCAGTTCATCCCAAAAGTTTTCAGTGGGGTTGAGGTAGGGCTCTGTGCAGGCCACTTGAGTTCTTCCACTCCAACTGATAAAGAAAAGCTTCAACAGCTGTGATATCTGCACAGCTCCTATCTGCACCTAATGATTATATCGCAACTGCCCTATCCCCAAGACAGTACATCTGCTACACAGGGTTCGATTCCCACAGCATATAACATGATACTGGTACTTATATAACTTCTGCCTCACGTTTACTATCCTGAAGTCTATAAATTATGACTCCATCAAAAACATCTGCTGACCCTTGTCCCAATCTACAGGCAACAAATGGCTCGCATTACACAGGAGTACTAGAAAAAAAATCCCTGACTGGGTTGTCATAGACATTTTATTATGTAATGTTAGATATTTAACACATCAAATTATCATGAGGATGTTTCAGATGTCATTAACTTTGCATGGTGTTCAGAAGGCAGTGTTCGTTTGCAAACTTGCAAACAAAAAAGTTAGGTGAATTGTTTCTTGTAGTAAGTTAGCACGATGTGAGAGAAGAGAATACATACTCACTGGCCACATTATTTGTTAATGTTTACATCAAAAAATCAGAATGGGGAAAATTGAGCTTAGTGTCCCTGACTGTGACTTGATTGTTGGTGCCAGATGGGCTGATTTGAGTATTTCAGAAATTGCTGATCTACAGGGATTTTCATGCGCAAATCATTAGAATTCACACAGAATCAGGTGAAAAAACAAAAATATCCAGTGAGCAGCAGTTCTGCAGGTAGAAACACCTAGTCAATCTGAGAGGTCAGAGAAGAATGATTAGACCTTTTTTTTTTTTTTTTTTTTAAAGCTGACAGGAAGGTTGCAGAAACTCAAATAACAACTCGATATTAACGGTGAGCAGAAAAGCATCTCAGAATGTTTGTCAAACCTTGAGGAGGACAGTCTACAACAGCAAAAGACCACACTGGGCTCCACTCCCATCATCCAAGAATATTTTTTATCCGAGGCTACAGTGGGCAAAGGCTTACACAAACTGGATATTTAAAAAAAAAAAAAAGGTTGCCTGGGCTGATTAATCTTCATTTCTGCTGTGATGGTAGAGCCAGAATTTGCCATCAAAAGCATGAATCCGTGGACCTAACCCACTTTGTGTCATCAGTTCAGGTTGGTAGTGTAATGGTGTGGGAAAAGTTTTCTTGGCAAACATTAGGCTCCTTAACACCAACTGAGCAACTTTTGAATGCTACAGCCTGAGTGTTGTTGCTGATCACAGCCTTACCTCTATGGCCACAAAATACCCGTTTGTTGTCTCAGCCTGGTTCCATGAACCTGCGAAAAATGTAAGTGTTCCCAAGGCACCAGATCTGAATCCAAAAGAGCATCTTTGGGATGTGGCAGAACAGGAGATTCACAGCATGAATGTGGTTTGATCATATCAGTAAGACATAGAATCTCAAAAGGAAGTTTGAGGATCTCAAAGAAACACAATGGGAGTCCATGTCATGAAGAACTGAGCATGCTGAGAAAGCGAAGCAGGGCCTATCTAGTATTAAAATGTTGTTTCTAGCAAAGTAGTGACTGTATACAGCTATAGCAAGTTTCAGGTAGTCAGACCACTCTCTCACTCTAATAAAAGAGCTAATCCTTTTTTAAAAATGATCATTATTTTAATATATTATCATTAATAAAATGAATATCTATAATTCATTGTGTTTTTTTTCATAACTAGCAAGTACAGTTAGTGTACAATTACACATACATATCAAAAGTAAATAGACACCCCTCATTACAGTTTATCTATGCGGACAAAACCTGGTGTATCATTCTTAATATGTTATATTTCATTTCAAAGTACAGTATATTAATTGTTTATAGCAATTAGCCATGCCGCAAACACCAGACGCAAAAGAGTTGTCTGATTTTCAAAGGGGGCGTATCGTGGGTCAGTCTGAGGGTGGACTTAGCCAGCATATGACTGCACAAAACCTTGGGATTCCACTTGCCCCAGTCAACAGAGTGACTGTATAATTGAAAAGCAAAGGAAAGGAACCAACAGCATCCCGCTCAGGTTGACCTGGGCCCTCTGACAGATGTCTTCCGACAGTTGAGCAGATTGTTGGCAAAAAATCCGAGTTGTAAGGCTGTTGATGTTGCAGAGCAACTTCAAGTGAGTTGGAGTACTTCCGTGAGGTATCTCCATCAACTTGGCTACTATGGCAGCGCAGCTAGAAGGAAGCTTTTAGAAATTTTCAGCATTGTTAAAAATGATGGGGTCTATTTACTTGAGATGTCTGTGTACATTCATCAGTAAACTCCATGGATGTCTCCGCAGTACATTAGGGTTAAAATGAAATAAAATAAACGAATGACACAAAAATAAATGAAATAATACAAAGCACAGACTGTCAGGTGTTCACATCCAAATCAGGCGATCAGTGATTCACAGCACATTTTATATGTGCCCCCCTTTCTTTTAAGCGACCAAAAGTAATTGGACAAAATGATATCCATAGAAGAATTTTCATTTTTTAAATTTTTGTTCTCAGTTCAGTGACTGCCTGAAGTTTGGATCCCATTCATGACACAGATGCTGGGTTTCTTCTCTGGTGATGTTCTGCTAGACCATCACTGCAGTCGTCTACATTTCTTGCTTGTTCTTGGGATGCTTTGGGTTCACCAAGTAAAATGCATGCACAGTTAGATTCAGGTCCCATGATTGACTTAGCCATTGCAAAACATTCCAGCTCATTTATTTATAAAAATGTCTTGGGTTGCTTTCAAAGTATGCTTCAGGTTGTTGTCACCATCTGATGAGTTTTTGAGCATTTGGCTGAATGTGAGCAGACAGTAAAGCCCTACACACTACCTAGAAATCCTCCTGCGGCATTTATCAGCATTCACATCAGTAAATACAAGAGAATCCATTTTACTTACAGCTATACACACCCATGCCATAAGATGAGGTGGTATTGTTCAGATAATAAGCAGTTCATTCCCTTCTTTGTACTAAAAGTTAGTCTTTGTCTCAGATGTTTCAGAACTGTACAGGCCTATAACGATGTTTTGGTTAAACTCTCACTAGCATTCCCATTTTGGATTTTGATCTGGTTGGATTTTTCAGCCTAATGAAGGTTTATTTGACTGACAACGACAGCTCATTGGACTTCATATTGAGAGTTAAAAGTAACACGTATCAAACACATATGCTGCACTTGAAATCAAATCTAGACCTTTTATCTACTTACTTAAGTGAAATTGCATGGGAATTAACACACATTTGCCATGAAACAGCTATGCAGCAAATTGTTTTAAAATGATTTCAATTCAACTAAACACACTGCAGTAGACAACTAAAATAATAGCTTTTTAACTATTTATGGACCTGACTGCAAACGCTACCAAAGAAATCCAATGCTTAATGTCCGCTTTTTGGTTAAAATGCTGATAAACAAGAGAAATAACGGTAGGTATTTCTAATACACTATTTTGATAATGCCATGGTATGATGTTTAAATATGGCCAACTAGGCCGGCAATAAAAGCTGGCAATAGAGAGTTAATTCTTAAGTATTGATTTAATTATAGAAATGTTCATTTACACATACAGGAAAAAGGTTTCATTTCGGTATTTTCTCTTCTTGTTAAATGTGCTACCATAGGTCTCTACGCAAACACACTGCTCATCCATTCACCATGCCACCGTGCAGAAAACTCAACAGCAAACAAAAAGAAATTTCAAAAGAAAGCACAACAGAGCTACTTATCACTCAAATATAGCCTCTCACACACACAAGCCAGACAGCCACAGTCAATGAGAAATAATTATATCTGTGCAGCTGGGATGAGGACATTCACCAAAACAACTCCAAGGAAGACTTGACTCATGAGACCATGACACTGTCCTTGAGCTGTGGACAGCACACCACATTCGAGAAAGCTGAAGGAATTTTCCCTGTCTAATCTCTATGGCAATCAAAGACAAACTCATCTAGCTCTATGGCGTTGACGATTTTCAACATATTGTGTTTACCCGGAGAAAAGAAAAAAAAAAAACACAGATAATCCCCTTCAAACACTGCATAGATAATCAGTGATTTGAACTAAAAGACAATATAGAAAACAAAGACAAAGCATACACGTCATCAAGGACAATCCCTTCATCAGTCACCTGATGCATAGCAAAGAGAGACTTTTTTGTTTGTTGTTTTTTTGCCAAAGGATTCTTCGTGTAGCTCATCATAAAATAAAAATTCCACTTAGCTATTTATCGTAACGACAGTGAGCATGTACGTTTTCCATGGTGTGACCTAAAGTGGGATCCCGCACACTTATTTCAGCCAATTTCATTACTGTATTACATTCAAATTTAACCATCTGAAATATTCAGTGTTGATCATTCTTACAAAGTTTAAATGTCATTTTAAATTATATAAATAGTGTGTAATACATACACTGACATAATGAATACATCATATCCTTTCATAACCTTGATGTGTAAACATGATTTAGGCTAAGCATTAATTCCCTGTAAATATTCATTTGTTTGCATTTTGTACACGGAGTTTAATAAGAACTGTCAGTTATGAAAGAAGAAAAAAAAAGAGAGAAGAGAGTTTGATCAATTTAATTATCAAATATCTTTGTGGACCTGGAAAAAAAAAAAAACCTAAATAAATCCATAACAACCTGCTTCTCAAGACTCTTGCATTAAAAACAGTTTTCATTATTAATGCTTGAGCTAAACATTTACACCATAATCGTGAGCTGCTAGGATTTAAACCACCACACATGCTCAAAAGCTCTTGGCCTTCGAAGGAAAATGAACAACACACTAGAGACCAAACTGAAAAAAAATATATATATATATATCACGGGGCCTACCAGTATACGAACGATGCAATGGGAGCTGTAAAAACCCTCAGTTGATAAATTTGCTCAGAAAAATTGAGGGGCCTGGCAAACTTTACACTTTTACACAGCTGTGTGTTTGTATGTGTTCAGAGGCTCAACAGTTCCATCTTCTGGCCTTTAACAAGCACTACTGTCGAGTTTGTGTAGTGACCTGAAAGCTAGTTTTAACTTTAACAAGTACTGCTGAGATCCATAATAACTAAGGAAAAACAACGACAAATGTCGAGCAGTTTAGAACGAATCAATATTTTTGAAAATATGAAGTGATTTCTCAGTAAAATCATACGCTTCACAAAGAAAATTATAAAAACTTCTCTACGAGCAAAAGTTATTTTTCAATGGCTTTTTTCATTTTTGTTTTGTGCATGGTCCACACACAAGCTTACAAGCACACATACAATACCGCTCTCTCTTGCTCTCTCTCTCTCACTCAGACAGACACATACACACAACACACCAGCTCACCTGACTATTGCAGCAACGCAACAATAAAAACAAAAACCTGTGTATTTGACTTTGAGGATTTCTAGCACTCATCTTAATTTAGCATTCACACATGCGTGTTGAAGATGGCTGAATGTTGATTTAGATCCAAACAGCCTTGTCCATATCTTAGGTTGTGTTGTAATGCAAGGGGAGAGTAGGGTTGTCAAGTCTTTAGAAGAAATCTGTTGCTCCCCTGCGTAACCCCGCAGAAAAGGGGGATTCCAGAGTGACTGCTCCATCGAGCTGCCTGGTGGTGACGATTCTTGTCTCTTAAGACTGTCCAAAAGGATAGGGCCCATGACAACCCTGCGGGGACAAAAATAAATAAATAACTATATAGATCAAAGTGTGCACAAATATACTGAGATAATTAGTTGCCTCAAGTCTGCTATGAGTGTGGAGAAATTAAACAGTGGCATTAGGCAGGAGAAGATACGCTAAAGCCATGATATGGAATATATCTAAACTATTGTCATAAATATTGTCAGTATCATACGGACACAAAACATTATATTTTACATTTCAATACATTACACACATTTACCATCCACTTTAACAGGAACACCTGCTCACTTTCTTATTTATGGGATTATCCAAACAGCCAATCATATGGCAGCAGCACATACATGCACAGATATATACACACGCACACACAAAATATATGGCAATTTACGGTAACCAGTCTTTGGACAGCTGTGCTCCAGATCTGCCATGAAGCTGTGAATACGTTGTGCTCTTTAGAATACTACCCCTGCAGCTAAGGGAAATGGAAATATTGTGACACACCTTGAGAGAAGCAAAGTCGTCTTGCCGGTATTATGTATTTTGCATTATAAAGTGGTTTAAGAGCCATAATTTGATTCTCTGTGCTGACCTATTTCCGTTTTAAACAGGAAGTCAGAGAGGGAGACTGCTGAAGGCCTTGGATGAACAACAGGCAATAAAGTTTGAATTATGCTACGTCTCCCACTGAATCTAAATGACTCAACAATGGCTTCGCAGACCGAAATAGGTAATGTAGCCAAGTGTTCACAGAGAAGTCTCTGCTTTGTCCGTTTGTTTCTCCATTGCAACTTGGCTGTGTTTGGGTATCTTACAGTGGAGGTTTTGAACCACAGCACCTCAGATTTGTACCAGGCCCTGGGTCATTTGCTACTGGCCAAAAGCATTTTTTTTTAAACCCCTTTTGGCAGGGAGTGCATTAAGCTTGCTTCTGGGAGAGGAAAAGACCTTTTACCATGAGGCACTAAAACTGCATGAAGAAATTAGCTTTATGGACTCGTACACACATCGTAACACCTCGATATCTCCAAGTGCTTGGCTGCTCGCCATTGGAAAGACATACATTATACATGATTTTAATTTCACAGGTATGTCGTGCTTTCTTTCCCCTAAAGTGCTAAATCTTTCTAAATACAGAGAATAACCACCTTCATCTAAGCATATTTTGGGACAGAATGACACAAACTCTGCAGGGCCAGATCATTTGGTGGAATAGCTTAACAACATGGGCACTTGCTACCTGGTTTTACATTAACCATTTTTCCTGACTCCTCATATAAGGCATTTTACTTCCTCCTTCAGTATACGTGACTCAGATCAGTCTCCACCAGATCAAGACCAGAGATAGCGCCATGGTCAGCAGAGGAAATCACTATTCTAACTGAGCTAAACAGTCTCAGTCACTGACCAGTTTAACCCCCCACCCCCACCCTCCCACACACAATGTGTCACATTAAAATAACTTCCTGTTACTTTTACATTTTTGGAATGAGAATGATGACATGATGCACTCGATTTATTCCCCACTGTCAGTACTGTCAGGATTTAATCTTGTGACCTACTCAACATGTCCTTCACAACATGAAATGCTGCAAAATGTGGAAGCTTGGGATATTTTAATCATTATCACTTTTCTACTCCAGAATGACGAAGCAGCTCATCTGATGATTTAATTACTTAGAATGAGGGAAGCTGCTACCTAAAAATATGAATCACTGTTTTTTATTCTTTTATTTTTATTTTTAGGAAATTGTTAAGTAGATTTTGCTACTCGTGGCTATGGATCAGACTTGTGTCCAGCACATCCCACAGATGCTCGACTGGCTCGAGACCTGGAGATTTTGCAGGCCAAGTCAACACTATGAATTATTTTTGCAATGGGCTAAATTATGTTATCCTGCTGGAAGAGGCCAGTGCCACTAGGGAATGCTATTGCCATGAAGGGTGTACTTGGTGTACAACACTATTTTGGTAGAGGATACGTATCAAAGTAACATCGGCATGAATTCCAGGACACAAGATTTCCCACCAGAACACTGCCCAGGGCATCACACTGCCTCTGCTAGCTTGACTTCTTCCCATAGTGCATCCGGGTGCCATTTCTTCCCTTATATTATTTCTATTTGCTCTCATGTTGTCCATCATTATACGAAGAGAGCAAAGTGATGCTGTTATCGGGGTGACACTTACTGAATGAGTAGAATAATACAGTAATAAATTAACACAATCTCATTAACTGATGTAACAAATATATTTCGGAAACACTACATCAAATAGAAGAAATAGCAAATGACTTGAGGTATTTCCATTACTTGGTTAAGGGTTAAAGTGTTTATTAAATGTTAGTAAAATAAATAAAAAAAATCAAAACAAAATAACACAGACACATGAGACGTTTCACTCAGGCCACAAATGCATCACAAGCTAAACTATTTTATTTGCCACTACTTTGCTAATACCTGGACAATTTTAGTAACCAGCTATCGAAATAAAAGGCACAGCTTAAGGCAGCACTGCAAGAGTAAATGACATTACTGCAGAGGTTAAATTTTGCTTTCAGGTACAATGAAAAGGAGCTCAATAACACGGAGCGACTGTCAGATTTGCAACAACAAAACTTTTTGCTCAAGTGGGCCAGTGCTACAAGTTTCTATGGATCACCCAAGCCATGTTCGGACATGACACCCACCCAATTCTTCGATCATAGAAAGAAAACAGAAGTTGTTTTTACACTCACAACTAGCTATCCTGCAGGCTTTTAAAGAAAGTATGCAAAATTAAAGTGAGGTTGGCCATTGTTACAGACAATGTGATGCAAATAATAGCAAAAGAGATGTTGCTGTCTGGAATGTCCAGGATGTCTGTTCATTAAAGCTTCACTTATAATAGCATAAGATTTAGATAAGGGTATTTAAAGGACCTGAATTCCAACATTCAGTTAAATGTTTGTGATTGTGACAGGCCTGATCTTTATATATGTATGAAGGGTGAAACGCATTAAAGATCAGATTAAAGCTTGCTCCCCCCATGTACTTACCTGGCTGTAAGTCACTACTGATAAGTTGTTTTGTAGACCATTTGGCGTAATATTTACAGAGTTGTGAGAGAGTCCATTTTGATCTTGCTGTATGGAGTCCAGAGGGGCCACCCAGGGGCCTCTGGTGTCTTTTAGGTTATCTTCATTGGTGTCTTGCTTGTTCTTCTGCGGCGACGCAAAGGGGTTGAAGTCTCCCTCGATGTTGCGGTGCGGCTGCGTGTTGAACTCCGTCTCGAAGGAGGACAGCTGTTGTGTGACACCGAGGAGACCCCCAACCTCTACACTCAGGATCACCCAGATCACGTCTAAAAAACAATTCAGAATACACAATAGATCAATTCTCATGCAGGACAGAAACACACTGAATTGACAAAATATTAGTAACATCTACGTAGTAGTGCGTGACAAAGGAGTGGATTCTCACCCCTGTCCCATCCCATTCTCACAAAAGTCCACCTATCTGGTCCCAATACCGGGAGAATGACGTCCAACCCACCCTGTGAAATCTGAGCTACTGCTATATTGATTCCCATCCCCTTGCTCCCAATAACCTTTGCCTCTTGTCCTGTTACATTTACACAATTAATAATCAAACTGACTCCTATCCAGCAGGAATCCCACAGGAACCTAGTGACTCAAATGTCACCCTTAACTACATAGTAGTGTTTGGCAGAAACCTGAGTTCATTTGAACAGGCAAATGTTTCCATTCCTGAGCTGCATTTTCATCTTTGAAAGCAGAAGACACTCACCACTGCAATTTGCTTTTGCAAAGTTTAAAAGAGGGTTGTTTGCAATTGACGCTCTGCACACCATTTATTTTATCCTTTGTGCACAGAAAGCTTTCTTTGGACCCCCCCCCAGCTGTTTTTGTCCACAGAATGACTACTGACTTAGCTTATTTAAAAATAACTCATGCTAGAAATGCTAGCCTGGCAGATTTTTACAACATACTGGAGTCATGTAACATGCTACCAGGTGAAATTATCTGTAAAGGAGGCGGCTGTAGCAATTAAACTGACAACTTCGCATACATACCCCTTAAAGCTGTTGCTTAACGCCTGAAATTCAAATCAGCCCAGTAACAGGCTTGCAGGTCCCGTTTTCGTGACTTCCCTTTCAAAACTCCTGAATGCATCAGCATAAACTATATGCAGTTTGAAATAACAGATCCTGGCATTACACTGCATAAAACAATTAACACGTTTCCTTTATTAAAAAAAAAAAAAAAAAAAAAAAAAAAAAAAAACCTTAAAAATACATATGCTGATAAATATCATTCGGTATTTTGGATAGTCACGTGCCACACATCATTTGAAAGATCTTGACTAGGGATGAAACAGTTATCAGTTTTACATTTTAGATTTTATTTAGCATTAAAACGGTGATTGATTACTGTGGTTTGAAAAACCCTCACATTAAAAACTTACCAGCATCAACCAAAGCTAGCAACAATCTCCCAATATCACTACGTAAATGCTGTGTGCAAGACTCCAGTCATTTTTGCATTTCGCTTAATTAGTTTCTGACCAATGATGGGAACCACACGTGCACATAATCTATGAGTGGAAAACCATACTCACACCTTTTCTGTGTGCACACATGGGTCTGGGGATTCAGATAACATTACAGTTATAAAAATCACAGTGGCTGCAACAAAGTCTTATGTGGTTTTGAAAGAGTTTCATTGTAAAAGCTTCTAAAGACCCAAAGGCTTTCTAAAGGCTTCGAAAGTAATGGAGTACATCAAATTATAGCAGCACTTGCTCTATTCACGAGCCCGCCACAAAAGGCAAAACAACCCAAGTGTTATCTATTAATGTTTCTTAAATTACTGTTAGTAGGAAGAGCTTTTTAATATCCTTAGTGATTGTATTTGCTAAATACAAGACACTTATAATCAAAGCCACAACGTGATCTGCCTGCTACCTTGGAATTTCCAGAATATGTGTTTGGAAAAAAGGTTAGGCTATAATCTGTAATGATGACACTGAATGAGGCCACAAGTGTGTTCACGCACGCTGAGCTGGCAGGGATCTATAATTACAAGTGCAAGATAAAGGAACATACAACTGGGTATTCTTTATTGCATGATAAATAATTATTCCCTCTTTCTCTCAGGAAAAATGAAATAAAATGAACTTAAATGAAATGGTCAATTAGGACTTTTTGGGAGGAAAATTAATCATATAGATTAATCAATTAATCCAATAAATAACAATTAAAGCACAGATGAACAGATGATGGTAACCAAGACATGAAAGGCGAATGGGGACATAAACTGTTCATCCTGGTTGAATCCATCTCTGGAATTATATCTATTATTATATCTATACCTGGAACTGCTCTGTTGATCAAGGGAAAAGGTCCCCCGTACTGACAAGGGACTGAGTTATGATGCAGTTATGACCTTGTTACCAACTGTGCTTTTTTACACCAGTCCTGCCCTGTTCGAAGACTGAAATCAACTGCACAATGGAGCCACAGGTATTGCTCTCATGTAGTCATATATTATAATCAAATAATATTATGATTAATACTACTATTATAAGACATTGTGTTGATGCATTTTATTATAGTTACAACACATAGCATTCATAGCTATAGTATGTTCTATAAATATATATTTACTATAGTATTATATCTATAGTGTTTTCATTTTAGTTTTAAATGTTTTATAAATATTTATAGTTATATGTATTGCAAAAAAAAATTGTAACACTGCATATTATGTGGGTTTATATGTAATTTACATACAAGCAGTATATTTTATGACCCATTACTATGCATACCATTATAGTTTACATAAATAATAATAATAATAATAATAATAATAATAATAATAATAAAATGTATATAGTAATATATTTTACATAAAGGCTCTGCAAAAAGTTCAAACCTATGTTAGATGTTTAGCAAGGTTTTGAAACAACTTTTCATTTCCTTGGAATATCAATACAAACTTGACCCAGTTACAGCTTGGATGTCTGGCAACACAACATTTTTACAAAGCGCAAACTCAATTACTGTCTGAGATGCATTGTAATATACATGTTTTATACCTTTGAATGCCTCCTATTTAAAATCTCCTTAACCTAAAAATATTTAAACCCGATGAGAATCCTCCCCCCCCCACAATCTAAAAGCTTTTCTGTATGTAGTATATTTCACGCTTATTTCTTTTGCCAATGCCGTTAACATCAGAGGAAAATTACATTGTGTTGGGTGTGTGTAAGTGAAGTACACTATAAGGACTGTGTGCATCTTCTGCGTGTGGTGCCTCACCTCCGTAAAAGAGTCCAGTGGCTGTACACATTCTCCACTGGCCCTGGTACATGCCTGGATTGGCCGGACTGTGCATCTGGACACTTACGTCTGAGATTTCCTGCGGTTCCAGAGACCTCACCATCACCATGTTCACATGACCAAACTGGTCTCCACCAATGTACTTCAGACAGACGCCCGGAGGCCATGACTCTGACCCTGCAGAATACGAGACAGCGTCTAATGTTTTAATATGAATCCCAAGGTAAAGGGAATTATCATCATCTTATCAGCAAGCTGACATTTTGACTAGAATAAATTAATAAAGATAATGCCACTCCAGTGGACAAAGCAAGAATGCTGAATGCACCTGTAATGGGGAAACGATACGGACGTACACCATGAAAAGGCTAACGATTGTATGTGTGCAGTCAGCTTTCCATAAACTGTAGTGCTTGTAATTGTCCTTAAATAAAAAAAAAGTAATTTAAAAAGGAACCCATCACAGCAGGCTAAAAACGAGAGCCAAATCTGATTCACATGAAATAAAAATGACCAGCTTTGGTCTTTGGTTACTGAGTAATGTGAAATAATTGTAGAGAAATAGGCTGCAACTATGGATTAATTTTCAAGTATTTTATTCAAAGATTCTGATGAATATTACCCGATTCTAACACCCAGCAAGAATTTGAAAAGCTCAGGACATAATTTATCCCAATGATTTAATAAAAGAAAACCAACATTAGCATAAAAATCATATGAAAGGATCTGTCTGAAATCACATACCCAGTTACATACAAACTTGTCCAAACTATTAACTTGTTCACAGCAGGCAGGGCATTTTCGTTCATCTCTCTGCTCTTATTTGTCTTTAAAAACGACCCACACCATGGCACGCGGCCCAGATACGGCCTATTGACCTGCGCCCAAATAGATTTTATCCCATTAAAAAAAATCTTTTATTTCTTAATCCATTTTAAGACCGCACTTCAGTTCTAATTTGGTAAAGGTCAGCACAGAGAGAGGACAGAGAAAAAAGTAAGGTGTGAGCAGGAGTAACATAAAATAAAGAGGAGAAACATTCTCCTTTTCTCGTCAAGCTTAAGGTTAATTAGCATATGAGACTGACTGTTAACTTCCACTTGTGAAGAAGCTGACGGACTTCACTGCGCTGCATTAGTAGTCAGCTTGTGTAAAATTCACACTGCAGCTACATACTGCAGTCTGTCACAGGACCTAACGCTGGTGCATATTCCACGCATTTTGCAGCTATCGCAAAGCACAGGACGGGCTGAATGATCAGCTAAGGTAAAGATTATATTGTTCTAATAGCAATAAAATTTACAATTAAGGAATTCAACACAACTTTAAACAGTCACTTAAAAACAACAGAATTTTCAGACTTAGCTTCATTGTGTCCATTTCTCCGTCTTTGTGTCTTTACCGTACTACATCACTAGGCTGTACAAACACGTTCTTTATCGTTAATCTGAAAATTAAAGACTAAACTGATTTCGTTCAACTACGAATTTTCCACAACAGTCTTTCACATATTTCACTACTTTGACTGTACCATCATAAAATGTCAAGCCTCTTCAATAAAACATGTAATGACAGTCCAGTTCACTTACCAACTAGTAGGACCAGAAACAACAGAAGCAGCATGGCCAGTGCTCCCAACCGCACCGGTGCTGCCTTCTACAGCAAAAGAGGCTGTGTTGTTTACATTAAAAAAATATTACATGCTTTTTGTTTTGTTTGTTTTCAGGACACAAAACTATGCCTCTCTGATAAAACTCCATGTCAAAGATTGCTGCCCTTCCATTTGTCCTCAGATGTCAGAAATGTCAACTGAAATGCTCCCTGAAGTCAGATTTCCGACTCAGAAAGTCGGGAGTCCCTCCCCAACCCGAATTACAAATCCAAAATGGCAGCACCCTGCCTGAACAGTAAGCGAGCACTGTAGTTTTGTACTGTTTGTTAAACTTTTCTCTATTTTTGTCTCATTTAATCGGAATTGTCCAAGTGCTATATGTGGTCATACTGATGCGGTGTTTTGGTGTGCTAATAATAAACATAATGTGCTGTTTTCAGGTGAGGTTAGTAATGCCTAGCTGGTAGTGAGTGAACCTGGCTTCCTCCACCCTGTGAAGTTTTTAAGAAAAGTTTAGAACTTGAATGGTATTTTTTTTTAGGGTGAGGTCAACTTATTAGGCACGTATTTGATTAGATTTGTGATAAAACACCAGTAAAGAACAAAAGAGCAAGCACAACAACAGTTTTCCTGGAGCCGTCCATTTTGGTTTTCTGACTCGTACAAGTGGAACACGCTTAAGTCAGACGTGACGTCATTCTCAGCCCTGAAATCCGACTGCTAAGGAAAAATAGAAGGCAGAATAAGTGACTGACTTTGTTTGCTACTCGCTGCAGCCCTACTGTCATCGGAACTCTAAAATAGCACCAGACACAAAATTTATAGGAATCGCTGTAAACATACTAGAGGTTTTGCCTTCTATAATAAGGTTAAGTTTTGTTTTACTGTCAATTCACATGATAACCTAGGGTCAAAGGCATTTATCCAGCAACGTCTCCTGTTCAGGTGCTCCCGTGTTCGCACAGACTACACTGGACCTTGTTGTTTTCCTAAACTTTAAATATTTTCATGTGGATTAGCTGACTCTTGAGATTTTGCTCAATGATTTAATTTGCATATACCTACTTAGCTACAAAGGACTGTACAGAATTGAAGGCCATGCAACGCTAAAGAAGGCACAACACATGGCCTGTCGATGAGGTAGTCTATTAGCCTATGCAAGTTATAGATTTAATAACAACAAAAAAAGGTAATAAATCTAGTTTACCGTTTGAAATTCATCACATTTACTGAGTATTTGTTGCAGCCAAATCAGACAACAAAATGTTAGTCGCTAAAGCAGGTAAAAGGTCAAACTTTTACAAAGTTTGGAATTAGAAATGGCACCCAAGCTAAAATAATATCCCATGTGGTGTTTTCATGATGGGTCTACATCGTTAATTAAAAATAAATAAATATATAAGCAATCTTCAAGACTTTGTGTAAAAGAGACCTAACTTAAATAAAAATACATCACATGGGTCCTTTAATCATGATTAGTGAGCAATCTCATAATTTGTTAAAAAAACCAAAAAAACAATCCATAACAGCAATTTTCAAATGAAAGAATCATTTTAAAACATGTGGGGTGTTTTTTTTTTTTAAATGTATTTTAGATCAGGTTCATTTGCCTGCACGTGTGCACTGCTCGACAGACCCACAAGGTGCAAACCGGGCCAAAGCACAGAGCTGCGGAAACGCGACGTGTTTGGAATACCTGCACGAACATAAAACAAGATGTATTAACCAAACTATACAAGTATCAAGCAATTTATTGAGCCATGGCTGCGTGTTTTCTCTCTCTCTCTTTTTTATATGATTTCTGCACTTCATACACTTGGCAAAGATTTGCTTGCCATTGGTCATATTTCTGAACAATTACTGAACGGTTCCGAAGTATGACCTTCTGGTTCGTTTAATTATGCACAGCGTGAAACTAAACCAAGCCAAAAGTATCAATTTCCTCCTGACTCACACTTCGTAAAATAACTAACAGGTGTTAAAGGGTCCTTACGGTACCAGTACCTCAGGTCACACGACCCTGTATTTTCCGACAGTATTTATTTAAAAAAATAAAAAATAAAAAAATATATGAGCACAAACCTGTGTTCTGTATCCGCCACGTCTTTGTGAACTGTGTGTCAGGGGGCACGGACTCGCCCTCGCCAATTGTCACATCTTCCACAAAAGACATCGACGGTGTGTTGATGTTTGGACTCTCAAAGTCGTAATATGCTCCAATGGCTGCTTGAAGATTCCTGTTAAGAAAGGGAAAATATAGTCTTATTAAAGAGGTCAGCAAATTCAACATCCACATCATAAAATCTAGTCTTAAAAAAAACTGTCCCAAGTAGTACAGGTTACCAGGAGGAATTTGCACAGTGTAAAATATTATCATGTCGGTGTGTTATTATTATTAGAATGGATTACAACAGATGTACTAAAGGACACAGACCAGAGAATAGCTGAAGATAAGCGGAAGAAATGCTCGTAAAATTGAAAAACAAAGCAAACTCACCTGGGATATTACGAGTAAGAGCTCGGCGCATTATGTAACTCGGTGCAAACCCTTTGACCCACCACAGGAGTCATCAAACTTAGCTACAGTTAGCAAGCTAGTTATCAGACAGCGACTCCCAGATGTACGAAAGAACGTCTTATTTTCTTCCCCTCACAAACAAAAGCTTCACCCCTGTAGGTTTTTACTTCTGTCATACTTCGTGAGACAAACTCCAATTTGTGTCAGACACCAAAAAACTGATTGACTGTTAAATCGTGACTGTGCGAGCTAGCTGTCATGCTAGGTTATGTTGACAAGCAGAGGGAAGCTAACGTTAGCCGAGTTAGCAAACATGAGGCAGCTGGCTAATGGTTTTCGCGCATAACGAGAATAACACAGGAGACTTGAACGTTGTCCCAGCGTAGTTGCTGCCTCTTCAAGTCCACAGTGCTTATATGTGACCTTAATTTTTCATTTCACACGTGTCTGCATTTCGCCTGGACATTTTCTTAGCTCCACCGATACTTGGTAGTTTAGTAGTACTTTTCAAGTAAAGTTAGCTTAGCCACATCTGAAGGCAAAACAAAAAAAACCCAAAGTTGTCCTTCAACCGTTTAGACCCATAACCTAATCTAGTTTCATATTCAATCACGCACGATTGGACGACTTGAAAACGAATCCCAGCACAACTCAGGGCTCGACATAAGCGCATGAGTAAGCTAGGCCCATGTGCCTCCTCGGACTCACCAGTTAGTCATATCCAGGAAGAAGGCGCAGCCGGCCGGGTTCAGCTGGAAGCCCAGCAGCCTCTGGAACTCGGAGATCAGCACATCTTTATCCGTGGTGCCCATGCAACTAAACTTTTGCATGAGCTCCTGGTCCAGATCGACGTCCATGCCCTCCATGAGCAGGTTTCCCGGGGCAGCGGCGGGATAACTTTTTAATTGAGTCCGAGGCCTGTTTCACTCATAACAACAACCGCCGAGAGTCGACGGCGAGCCCTCAGTACGCATGGCTCAGGAGGGTGCGTGACGTCAGCACGCACGACGTCAGCTGTTGCTATTCGAGCGCACGTTTCTGAGTGGGTGCACCCACACAACACACACACGACTCATTCCTCTCCATGATGGCAACCGCTGAACATACGTACCCCTGTAGGTTATTGAGCCATACCTGAATTCATGTTCCATCTCTGAACTCTGAAGTAACCTACAGATATATTACTAAGTGCCTCACTGTTTACCTCTTGTGAACAAATAATGACCACACGTCTACAAGAACATACCATGGGCACCCCATGTTTCCAGATTTACCACAATGATGTTTGGGAGCCTATTGTTATGCCTCATTCCACTTCTTGTGGAACATCTTGTGCTTCCCACTGCAGCCTACAAACCAATGTGGTGCTTTCAACATGCTTGCTTCATTCTGTTTCCTATTTGTGTGGTAGCAGCAGCAGGAACCTCTTCAGTGAAAAGTGGCAAGAATTTGACTCACTGTGAAGGTATTGTGAAATCCATAGACACTAAGCAAACATCACATGGTCAGTCAATAGGGAGGTAATAATACGAACAAAATTCAAATTCAACCCGATAAGATATACTGGTTTCTCGGTATGACACTGTAGGTTCAGCAAGGGATGGAAAGAGAGCCAGTGGAGCAAAATTAGCTGTTCTCCTTGGGTGGGAGGGATGGTATAACTCTCACACCTGTCAATTACAGTGACACTAGTCAATCATGTGCATCTGTGAACTCATGCATGTGGAAGAGGGTAGATAAGCGGGTGTTCCTCTGAGTGTGTGATGCTGCATGAGAAGCAGTTCGAGAAACACTGGACGTTTTATTTTGCATTCTGCTGTTAATTACACAGCTCTCTGTAGCCTTAAACTTGTTTTAGAATTCGATGTTACGCTGTAATGTGTACAGTCTCATATCTGCAGGTATGAATTTCTCAATTGCTATAGTGATTAGTCTGGATTGAATCAGCAAGGAATGGCTATCTGAATGCAGCAGAAGTCTCTCTCTCTCTCTCTCTCTGTATGTGTGTGTGTGTGTGTGTGTGTGTGTGTGTTGCTTCATGTTTTCATCTGGCTTTAGAATCTGACATAGAAGGGTGCTCAGACATGTTGGTGGTGTTAGTGCCAGTGTACTCATATTTGGCACACTGTAATGTTTTATTCCATGACTCATCAGTGATAGAACATAACAGGAAGTCACAGCGCTCCTATACACCAGACCTTAAAGATTCGGGGGGATTTGCCAGGTTCTGCTTGCTCCTGACCACAGCCTTTGCAGGTTGCATGCATTAATACACCAATACTAAGTGATAAGGATGAGTGCAACAAGCAGTATTTTATGATGAATAGCCTACTTTATAATACAGACTGTTTGTGTATTGTTCAGTTCAATTTTATTTATATAGCACTTTGATCAACATGTCAAAGTCACAAAGCAACTTTAAAGAAATTTGGCTATAAATCCTTAAAGAAGAAAAACTGCCTAAAACCACTTTTTCAATAAAAGGGAATGGGTTCTTGAACTGGTTCTGTTCAGAATTTTTTAAAATCTTGGTGCCAGCTAATAAACCAGCCTGTGTTTCCACTAGTTTTGAGTGGAACCATTGCAAAACAATTTTGGTCGAAATGCTCCAAACAGTTCAAAATATGGTGTGCAAACCATAACAGAACCTCTTCTCTGTAGGTGGAAAAGATGAGAAAATCGAGAAAAAGAAGGAAAGAAACTTCTTTTTGGTAACAATGAAGACTGGAATTATAAACTCTTTTTCTTCACACAGCTCTACACTAAAAAGTCAAACAGTATTTACAGGATCTTAATAGGATCTTCAGTGTAAGCATCTGGGTATTTTATGATTACAGAAGTTTTCAGCTTCAAATGGTCCAGTGTCCAAGTTGTCCAGCGTTTTTGCTAAGTGCAATCTTTAGTTTATCAAAATGGGAGCATCAGCAGTAATCTTCAGGCTATCCATGTCAGATCATCCTCATTAAATCAAGAGCCTCTTATTGAAGCTTGCATTATTAGTATTCCCTCATTGTGCTGTGAGATAAAATAACTATTAAATAACTTAAACATAATACTGAAATTCTGCAGTCTAATTAAGTGTTGTAAGACATTGGACATATGAGTATCTATGTAGAAGATTTATTTTGTTGTTTTAACCCTGGAAGAACCAGATCACCATATAATAGTACATCTCCATTGGCTAAAATGATTAAATCAGACACAGTGAACACAAAAACAGTTGTTTTTTTTTAAATTAACCCTTTCCTACATGCTATGAAATGGTCCTTATGAGACCTCCTGGGATGTCCATCACCAATGAGTGGGTTGAATATAAGAGTGAAATAAAAGTTAGGGTCAAATATGACCCCAGGGGTACTACAGGTTTAAAAGTTGAAAGAGGATTACCTACTTATAGGAAGTTTATTTAATAATCTGTTAATAATTTCTGTTGGTGATCTATAGCTGAGTCTAAGCCCATACTTTCATAAGCATTTCAGAGCATTCACAGAGTTTTGTGTGATAAATTAAGCCAACCAGCTGCAAGAAAAACTGTGAAGTTTGCAAACAAATTAATAAACATACCAGAAGAAAATGAAATGAACAGCACTCTATATTTATTTTGTATGAGGAAATGAATTGTTTCAACAAATTTGAGTATTTTTTAAGCAAAATGCTTTAATGTTAGTAATTTTGTCATTTATGAATTTGATGTTTATTGTACATATATAATGAGTAGTTTGTTACATCAAAGTGTACGCAATGGCCACTTGAGAAACATAGTGTAATTAGAGGTACCATACTGTTTAATGTTAGCTTTTAGTAAAGCTATTAAGTTACTTAACTAGCCTCTGCTACCAGGAAAAAGACAACACAACCCCGTACCTTCAATATTTCTGTCAGGTATGTGAGGAGGAGACAGCTATAAAATCTAAAGTGGGTTTGTTGAAAAAGAACAGAGCCGAGGTACAAAAACGGCAGGCAAAAATCGAGGTCAAAAACATAAATAGGTCAGGCGGTCAGCAAACAGACAAGAACAGGTGATCCAAGAATCAGAGACAAAAGTTAAGGCACCAGGGTCAGAACCAGAAAACACAAACATGAGAATAAATGCTTGACAATAGTAACAATAAGCTAATGCACACAACTTGTGCATGACTGATCATGTCTTTTTATATTCCAAGTAATTAGTCCCAATCCGGTACACCTGTCTCCGCCCACGTGATGGGTGAGCGCGGCGCAAATCCTCACACCTCCCAGAGCACCTTTTCCTATAGCACTGTGGGGGCCCGGACCTGTGGGTTCGGGCCTGGCACTGGACCGAGGTAATCTGAACCTGGAGAGCTTGAGCTGGCTTGGCAGGATGGAGAGCATGCGAAGTCTTGGCTGGCTGGAGAGTATGCGAAGTCTTGGCTGGCTGGAGAGCATTCTTGGCGTCAGATTCACATTCAGATTCAGACTTGGCCTTGAGTTCAGGTTCAGGTTCAGGCTGGCCCTTGGTTTCTGGTTCAGTTTCACGCTGGGCCTTGGTTTTGGGTTCAGGTTCAGATTTAGAAAAAGACATAATCAACATGGGTTCATGCGTGGATGAAGATTCATACGAAGACAAAGAAGCATGCATGGACAAATATTCAGGGAACATGGATTCATGCATGGACAAATGTTCAGGGGACTTGGATTCAGACTTGTACTTGAATGCCTGTTTTCTTTTCTTTCTTTTCCTGGTTACCATGGTGGGTTCTGAAGCAGTTAATTTCTTCACAGCCACTGGAGGGGACTCTGGAGCAGTCATCTCTGTCTCGGCCAGTGGAGGGAGCTCTGGAGTGGGTGCCTCCCTTTTGGCCACTGGAGGGAGCGCTGGAGTGGGTGCCTCCCTTTCAGCCTCTGTAGGGAGCCCTGGAGTGGGCGCCTCCCTTTGGGACTATGCAGGGAGCTCTGGAGCGGGTGCCTCCCTTTGGGCCTCTGGAGGGGGCTCTGGAGCAGATGCCTCCCTTTCGGCCTCTGGAGGGGGCTCTGGAGCAGATGCCTCCCTTTCGGCCACTGGAGGGAGCGCTGGAGTGGGTGCCTCCCTTCCTGAAGGTTTTGTAGAACCCTTTGAGCATCTCCCCAAAATCCTTGCTGCTCTAAAGACATGGGTGCTTCATTGTGAGGACTTCCTCATTAAACATAAGCACTGGTCCAGTACGCAAATCATCACCCTGACCCAGACACAATCCAGGGGCTTGGGTTCCATAAGGCTTTCATAAAACAGACTGCACTGCAGCAAGAAGCCATTCAGGGGAAAATCCACCACATCATATGCTTCAGGGATATCCATCCACCAGTGGTGCAAGAATATGGTTGTCATGGCATACCTGTAGCTGTCTCCCAGTAATCCAGCTGCATCCACGTTGTGGCGAAGCATTCTGTCACGTATGTTGGGTAGAGGTGAACACATTTGCAGGTAGGAGACTGCTATAAAATCCAATATGGGTTTATTGAAAAAGAACAGAACAGGGGTACAAAAACGGCAGGCAAAAATCAAGGTCAAAAACATAAATAGGTCAGGCAGTCAGCAAACAGACAAGAACAGGCGATCCAAGGATCAGAGACAAAAGTTAAGGCACAAGGGTCAGAACCAGAAAACACAAACAGAAGAATAAACACTTGACAATAGCCACAACAGTAAGCTAATACTTCGCAATTTGTACATGACTGAACATGTCTTTTTATATTCAATGTAATTAGTCCCAATCCGGTACACCTGTTGCCACCCATGTGATGAGCGAGCACTGCATGTATCCTCACGCATGCGCCTGCAACAGAGTGGAGGAAAACCCAGAAGTAATCATTAGCGGTGCGAGTCCGCCGGCATGCACCGCTTTTGGGAGTGCTCAAAACGGGTGTGCTGCACACGCAATCTGCGAGGGCAGATCCATGACAATTCTTTCTTGCCCTGTGAAAACCAGCAACCTGTTTTTGAATTTACTGAACACTCATCTTTACATTTATGAAAAAGTACCTCATATGAATTTGTTAGGGCTTTTTTTTTTTTTAGCATTGTTGGTTGTATCTATTGCATTGTAACCCAGTTTACATGTGACTTATACAAAAGCATAATCCTTATGATAAGTTAAAATCATTGAACTTTATACAAATTCATTAATAATAAACTTATGATCCTAAATAATCACAAATTCCATTTCACCTCTGTAGCTTTGTTGTTCAGAAAGCAAAAAAAAAATGCTGTTTGATAATTCAATCATTTGATTTTGCAACATTTGTTTTTAGATTTTGATACTTTATATTACATACTTAGCTTACATATTTTGTAATTCTCAAATAGTTTTGGTACAGAATTCATATTCACACCATATGATTAGAATGTAAATTTTTTTTTTTGTGAAAGTTGCAAATCTCATGCACTTATACTCTCTGTGTTCAGGCATGAGCTCACAGCGCCTTGATAACATGATTATCCAGCTTGTCAGCAAGAATATGACGAGGAATTTTGAGCCCCAGAATCATACAAAGTCTACTCTCAATAACAGGAGACAAGGCAGTCTCACCACAGCATCGTCTACCAAGAACACCACAAGTGTGTTCCAGAATAGAGCAAACAAAATTTTTATTTCTGTGTTTATTTCCATTTGCTGTTCTTGTTTGAGCACCAACCAGTGAA
>JAQMCW010000035.1:17842250-17856352 GCA_030068335.1 Chrysichthys cranchii | reverse complement strand
CCCCCCCCCCCCCCCCCCCCCCCCCCCCCCCCCCCCCCCCCCCACCCCCCCACACCCACACACACACACACACATTTTAGTCACTTAATTAAACAAAATGTAGATTGGACCCACTCAAATGTGCATTGAGTTATTTTAGTGAGTCTGAGCATTCAGGCAAATCCTCATGAGCAGTAGAAAAAAAAGAAACAAAGTTTGCAAGACAAAGAAAGGGGCCTTGTTTCAGAAACTATTATAAAACGTATTGTACTTGGTCTATTTGTGAGGCCATTAGTTAGTTAAGTTAATGAATTCAATACAGCAAATGAGAGACCAGCTAGAGACTGGGATCCTGCAGGACCCGGTATTTGCCCCATCATTGGACATCACATGAGTGAATTCGGACTATGTCACAGCCATCCATGGCCAGGACTTCAAGAGTAAACAAAACTGACCGTGGGACTCTGTGAGGTTACACATTTGCAATAGGGTAGATATCATTTTCCTCAGAATGGGTTCAGCTGCCCTGTGATGTAGAAAACATGCAGAGGCTGGCTTCATGTGTCTTGGAGGAAGAATGTGCTAACTTTTCTCTCTCTTGTTTGTAGCTGTCCTATGATAGGATAGATAGAGCTAGTTATGGGTGGGGATTGGCAAAATGACCAAATTGGGAGAAAATGGGTTAAAGAAAACTGCATGGAGGATTGGATTTTTACAAAATGGACATATCTTTACTACAGTGACGTGCAGTCAGGAGAGGCAGGGGAGGCAGAGCCTCACCTGTGATCGTGGAAAAAATAAAATGTATAATAAACAAATCAATGAAATGGTTACATTTATCAAATGGTTTGAACTATAAACTAATTTTCCATTTAACTTAAACAGATTAGATTGTTTTTGATTAAAAATCACTGAATTTTCACATTTCCGTTCAAATACGGGGAAGAGACACATGGTGAGGCAGCATCAAGCTGAGCGTCACCTTGGATTGCGCAATCCCTCACAAACTGTGCTCTGCCATGCAATGAGAGCGCGTCCCTGTCTCTCTGTGTCACCAATCAAATGTTTCGAACACTTTTAATATATGCCCCCCTGACTTTCCATAGTTTATAATATATGTGTGTAACCTGTTTCGTGTGCTCGGCGATCTTACAATGGCAGTGAATAGGCCCTGGCTGAGGCAGGCAGTTCCCCTGCCTCAAGGTAGGGGGCACTCGTGAGCCCAGATGTTCTTATGCTCCAGCTGCAGAGTAAGTGACAGCGAGCTAGCAACAATCTTAGAGTCCATGGTCACGAGTGAGTCAAGTGCTGTGATATTTTTCCCCTCTCGCCCCGCCTGTTTTTACAATGGAGGATTTTATATCCAAGCTCAAACAATTTTCTAAACTGGACTTTCAATCAAAACAGGAGGTAATAAATAAAGTGTGTGTATATGTGTGTATCCATAAGGTAAACACCGGCAACTGAGAGATTAATGAAGAAAATCAAATGAATGCAGAAATCATGTAACGAAATGCTACTGCCTCACCAGCCATGAACCTCACCGCACATCACTGCTTTAGTGCCAGCACCTCTAAGTCCTGCGTTCACCTCTAAACATCTAAAAACAAGAACAGAGATTGGGAATTGGGGATTTTCACTGATTTAAGACCCTTGTGGTTGTTGTGTAAAAGAGTTTACTAGAATTTACTTGGCCATCCAAAAGCATTCCACTTTTTTCATTGTTTGTCAATGAAAGTGTATTTTCCTTGGTATTTCATTGCAGAAAGGTAAATGATCATCCATCACCGAGGCATGTTTAATGTTTCTGCCTCATTTCAGTGCTGCTGATGTAGTCGGCACTCACAAAAGGCCTCATTTATCAATCTTTTAGTAAAGCTGTGTGTAACTGTTTGCGTAAGCCAAATCAAACCAAACTTTCTCGCCAGGTTTACAAAAGTTTCGGAAGGGCTGATTTTTCTCATGCTTATGTGCGCATGTTGACAACCCATAAAGTTCAAAGCACATTCCTGACATCCTTTCCCAGTAAATCTTCCATCAGCAGGTGTTTGGTGTTCACCGCTATCCATGGACAGCCCAGTATGTTTGCATATTATCAGATTCCTGGTTCAGTACACTCCATTCTTATACCAAGTTTATGACTGTATCATGTCCATATGTCAACATAGCAACAGTACAAGTTTGTTTACAAGGAGGGCCTCGGAAAACTGTCGGAATCTTATTTTTAGAATGTTTAAATGAAGATTTCCTGATGTAATGCTGTAGAGGGAATCCTCAGTCTCATTTTGACACCACGATTTCCCTACTACCCCTGAAAATATCATCGCGAGCTGTGCGTTTTTATAGAGAAAAGAAATGCATGTTTTTGTGTCAAAACTGGAGTACCCAGTTTGGATAGTGTTCGTTAAAGTGCTTTAAAACAATGTCTAGGATTAAAATTTCTCCGTTCCATTGGAGCATCAGAAAGATGAGGAATTTATCAACCGATTTTTTAATATTTATTTATTTATTTATTTATTTTTGCCAAAATTGAAGATTTGAAGAATTTCACCTACCGTACCTTGTTTTTGCCCGAGCGCAAAACAAACCTGTGTGACTTGATACCTGACTCAGTATGATGGGTCACGTTTGTACGGTGGCATTTCTTTTGTCAGAATCAAATGACAACAGAAAACACACGCAGAGCCACGAGTAGCAGGTGAACATTTTTTTCACTGAAATTGCAGGATTTCTTTTTATGAATACCAGATTTCTTGAGTAAATGCTCCTACAAGCAATTTACAAACAAATTTGTTCATATCCAGCTTGAAAAATAAGGCCTAACATCAGTGAGCACAAGTGAAAAATTATCTTCATCATTCATCAGCACAGTGTTTAAAAATGACCCACTACTGGTTTTTGACACTAGTTAACAATCAATCTAGTATGCTGACCAGGTTTAAAAACTGGTCCAGTAAGGGAATGTTAGCAAATTACAATGATTTAAATAATATTGGGGATACTGCAGGGATATTGGATGGGGATGAGTTCTTAATAGTGATGGCCAGATGAAGCTTTAAAGCATGAATTGAGTATAAGGGGGGACATGCCAGATTAGGTGTGTATCATCTTCCCATGACCCGTGTGATAGATGCCAAACGAGGCCTCGGTTGTGATTCGATAAAAAGGTTCGTTCCTCGAAGTCTCATTTAACAGAGTTCCCTAGTGACATCTACTGCTAAGAGAAATGTACAGCATGTTTTGTTTCTACATCACGTCAGTGTTACGCTGCTTTGCGTTATTATTTGCATGTTCTTTTCACAGTGCTCTGTTTTAAAATAACACTTATGTAATAAGTGTTGTGTAATATAATGTAGTTTTTTTATTTGACTTTGTTACTTGGTGTCTACTCTTCTTATTTTCTCACACACGCACACACACACACACACACACCACACTTTGATCACAAATGCTGGAATGATAAGCAACTTTGAAGTTTAAAAAAAAAAAAAAGTAAAGAAGTGGCGGCTTTTATTCCCGCTTTTATTCAGGAAGCGACATTAAGGATGAAATGCAAATGTGTACCAAACAAATTGAGGCTTCATTTGTCATCTCACATCTTGTCCTGCTAAACAATATGCATCTCGAAGCAGGGCTTCGTCTGGCACGCCCCCTTATACTCAATACACGCTTCAGACGGCCCATCACTATCTCCCAATTTATAGGACGATCTGCTTCCCAGTCTCTATTTGGAACATGTATCACTTGAACTGATGTCACTAAAACAACAAAGAACAATGAAAAAAAAAAACCCCCGCTAAACATCCATAACTAACATAGTTAACCTACTATGTTAACACAGCTCACAAGCCTCAGTGTTACAGTAGCATTAACACCGTATTCGGATCCCACATAATGTGCAGATGAATTCCTGGGCTTCGAGTTGCCCACATATGTAAATCTGTGTTAGGATTCCTTGATTTGATGTGAGTAATTTAGGTGATGAAATTTTGGTGTGTAAACAAGAAACTCCAATGATGAACTGCCAGCACTGCTTTGAATGACCAACATAAAATTAAAGCTGCTTCAGTCGTGTTTTCTTATGTTATTCCACTGCCTTGTAATAACACTAATAAGCTACTCTGTTGAACTTATCCCGACACCCTAAATATCCTGATGTGCACTCAATGCCATATAAAGTTAAGCGAAACAGAAGTTTGGGATAGGTGAAGCCCAGTTGGGTGCACAATAGCATAAAAGGTTTTTCGTTTTTGTTGCTGTTGTGTTAATATTTATACCATGCCAGCAATAATGTTGCTCTCTATAACTATGTGAAAAAAAAAATTATCTTTGTGTCAGGTCAGTGTTTGTATCGTAATAACTGGAACACTGGTGGGTTTTTATTGCTTTATGGCCACACACTGTAGCCCAGGTATATGTTTTAATCACCCATCTGTCTTTACACAGCAACATGTGTTATTGACACTACATAATGCTAAAAGGACTTTGTTATGCCACAGTAAGGTTAATCAAGCCTTCCATATGCTGTTTGGACTTTTAATACTTTATGCAGGCCGCAAGCAGTGTATAGTCAATAATACCTAACATATTGTTTGTTAGCCTAGAAGCCTGCCATGGTGTCTTATATGTTCTTATATTATTAATGTTCCTTATTTTTGAATGTTCTCTGCTTTCCATACAGATTCACCTAGGCAGGTATTGAGTTATTAGTGTTTCAATTTGAGGGGTTCTGCGACACTGTATTTTCATACTTTATTTATGTTTTGGGACACGATAAGCCCTCTGCTATGATGTATGTTTATTGGCTAGAATAGTGCTGATCAAGTTCATCTGTGTTGAGGGAAGTGGTCATGTTACTTAGGAGAAATAAACTCAGATTATGCAAGAAAACAAACAAAAACAAACAACACAAAAGGATTGAGATAGTAGTTTGCTTGTTCTCATCCTGATCTGTGTTTTAGGTTTGGAGTGAGAAAGACTTCGTCTTCTTGAAAACGAAACTTGCCAGCACACATCCTCATGCCCATTATTTTAAAAGGTAAGATCCAAACATAGCATTTCTATATTTAGGATTAGTTTACAATTATATTTTGTGCAAGATATAACGCTATTTATTAAATGGTTTTATTAGTTTATACCCATATGCATTAAATTAGTATGAAAAAGCACGGGAAGTCTTAAAGCTTTTCTAAAGTTAAAAAAAAAAGCTTCAACATCAGGAATAAAAAGGTTGGAATTATTATAGTATAATATATATTTGCTTCCTCTGAACCTCCCGTGTTCTCAGTGGATTTTTTGGGAGTGGACTGGCGGTCATTTCCAGGCACAGAATCCATGATGTCTTTCTCTACAAATACTCCTTAAATGGTTATCCCTACATGGTAAGTCCAGTCAGAGTGTTTTCTTTCAAATGTTCTTCCAGTAAGATGAATACCACTTTGGCAGAACCTTCTGATTAGACTGCTGCTGTTATCCAGCCCAAAGCATTCATTTGAGCAGTGAAATCTTACATGAATTTTCTATAACAGTATGGACTTGACGGGTAGATACATTACATTGCATTGCATCACATCCAGAGCGATGTACAACAAGTGCAAAAGTCAGATACAAGAAGAGCAGAACTACTAGACAAGAAAGGTCCAGCTGTGAGACAAATCACATGTTTATATTAATGGACTCTTTTTAAAATATGTTATTATTTCTGTAGTAAAAGCTTATTTGAATGCACTGTTATGGCAGACACCCTACCTAATATAATGCGCCAGAGATAAATGTAAATTGATACTATGAAGCTTTCTTCAAAGAGCTGTTTATTTTGTCAGCACTTTGTAAAAGTCAAGAGTTGAAGATGGTTTAGATTTTTAAGTTTTCCACAACAGGTAAGTCTTCATGATGGAGGGTCTTGTGTTTTTCTGTAACATGACAAGCTGCATGAGTGATTGTCAAAATCTCCTGTTTCCTGTTTCAGGCCCACCATGGGGACTGGTTTGGGGGAAAAGCTGTTGGGAAAATACTACTGAATATCAGTGGGTTGATGGTGCATATTTACGTAACTCATGTAAGTAAAAAAAAAACAGGTTTTTGCTAACTGTGTAGGTGTGTGTTCAGTCCTGCCTTATAGTGTCGTCTCTTTTCTCCAACAGCTGCATGCTGAGTATTCCAGAGAGCAAGATTCCTATCTCCCTCACAGAGTGGTGCAGGCCTGGGAGCTCCAAAACTTTATACGGTATTAAACCACTCGCTGTTTTTAAGATCAGGGTGTCAAACTGCCTTTAGGTAACGGGCCACATTAAACCGTCACATTATGTCCAGTGTCATGTGAGCCAGAACAACAAAATGATACATCACCAATGCTTAAATCTGTATTTATATGAAAGGTTCATTCTGAATGCACTAGAAGATAAACAAAACAGGCTGCAATTCATTACCAAACACACATTTCTCCTAAATTATAGCCTTACCATATAAATATATACACAGTGGTTTATCTGAGTATTTAGCCTCTTAAATTAGGATTATTTGTTTTGAGATTACATAAAATAGCCCATGATACAAATCAGTATAATTTTCAAAATTACTTACTAATAAGAAAATGTAAAAGTTGTGATTGCATAAGTATATATCCCTGTTACACGGAAACCACTAAATTAGTTATTTTGGACAAAGTCGTGGTTACAGTATCAAAGTTTCAGTTTGAGGATGAAGTGGCTTATTCCACTATTTTTCACCCTAGTGGAGTTAAAGAGATTAGCTTGTTATATCTAGATTTCTTTGCAATATGGGCTGTAAGACAAGTTTATTTTCCAGCTTGTGGGCATTGCTGACTTGAAGTCAGCTACAAAAGTATTAACAGGACACGCATCACTTTTCTAAAAGAAATGTATATACTAATAAGTATTATAAATACAGTGGAACCTTGGATTGTGAGCATAATTCGTTCCGGAGACGTACTTGTAATCCAAAGCACTCGAAAGCCGAATTTCCCCATAAGAAATAATGGAAACTCATATACTTGTATAAAAATGATTAATACAAAATATAAAGTAAAAATCCATAAAACAAAATTACCTGCACTTTACCTTGAAAAAGACTTGTGGCTGGTGTGAGGGAGATGAGGGGAGGAGGATCATTGTGTAGGATGACTTTCACTACAACTCACAGAATCTCTGCAGTCTGTCGGCTAACTGGGATCTTTTTCTTTTTGTGCGACTTTAACAAAGAAACTATTCAATGATCGCTGCTGTCATGAAACAAGTCGGGAGAGTGAATGTAATTGCAGATAAAATGTCTTTAATAAAGGTTTTAAGGTACAGATAGAGCACGGAGCAGAATCAAAATCCAAAAACAGGCAAAGAGTCAGAGATCGGGCAAACAGAACATCAAAGGTGAGGCAAAGGCAAAATCCAGAAAAAGGGCAGAGGTCAAAACATGGGCAAAAATACTATAAAGGGCACAATATCCAAAGACGTAAATCCAGGTGAGAAACAAGGTCATACACGGGAAAACCAATCAGGAAGCAACAAGGCTCAGCGCTTGTGTCAAAAAGTGGCAAACTATTGCTTCGCAACTCAGTACTCCGGCGAATCGGAGTGAAGGCGGTCGGCCATGTTGTCGACTTATATTTCCTCTTGGGAGACTGAGTCCAATTCTGTGTCAGAGCGCCATCTGGATTGTAGTAGTCCTCATCGTGGAGCTCCATGTTGTCGCACTGTGGGGTTTCCTGTAAGGCGGAGTCCATGGGCGTGTCCAGAGTTGCTGACAGAAGGCTGGAGGTATCCGTTTCCGAAAGCAGCAGCGTGAGATTTTTGGATGCGGTTGTGACGGCTGCTTTTGCCTCCTTTTGAGGATTCGGTGGAAATGCGACATTGCATTGTCATTAAACAGATTCATCACTTGCGCTGCTACAGCCTTATCCGGGTGGTGCTTTTCTACAAATTTTTGCACTCTTTCCCACATTTTGCACATCTCCCTGATCCCATTGGAAGTGAGGGATTCCTGAGTCTTTTTCTATGATAGCACGGATGTTGACTATACAAGTGAACCACAATCCCGCAGTGAGTGAGAGAGAGAAGTTATGATCACGTGAGGCTCGGCAGACGAAGCGTATGCATGCTGCTCGTATTGCAAGACCTCGCTCGTTAAACAAGTCAAAATGAATTAAAATTTCTTGCTCGTATTGCACGACAAAACACTCTCAGACCAAGTTACTCACAATCCAAGGTTCCACTGTATATTTATGTGTATATGTATGTATGTATATGTATATGTATATTTTGGGTAGCACAGTGGTGTGGTGATTAGCATTGTCACCTCACAGCAAGAAGGTCCTGGGTTAGATCCCCGGGGTCACAGGGGAGTTTAGGCTGATTGGATACTCTTAATTTCCCATAGGTGTGAGTGTGAGTGTGAATGGTTGTCTATTATATTTTAGATTTATTCATGTTATATTGACGACGTCTTTGCTGTATTCATTGTGGAGTTTGTGTTCTCTTTCGGCATGTAGTCAGACCTATGTACTGCTTCCCTGCTGTTTTACCTTGGACTGCAAAGTAGAACTGTTACTCGCTGCTGTGCGTGCACAGATATAACTCTGACGCTGCTCATTTGCATGAAGTTAAACTTTGCCCAGCATTTTTTAGTCACCAAGTCAGGGCAAATTTATCACCAGGTGACTCACCACACCATGATGCTCAGTGTAGCCTAGTTACCATTGGAAATGAATGGCTTTTGTTAATTTTATCACTTTTTTTTTCTGCTGATGTGAATGGAGGCTTACAGGCTATTGCATCACTGCCAGTCCACCTTCCTGCATGTTTTTGGACAATGGGAGGAAACTGGGGAACTCTCACAAAACCTACACAATCACAGAGAGAGCATGTGAAGCTCCTACTGTACACTTGTATTAAAACTGTTAAATTAAAATGTGCATTCTCCAATTTAAAACAAAACCTTGCAAAGGAGGTTATGCTGTTCATTTGCTTGATATAGCGAACATATTTTGAAGTCTGTATTTTCTCCCATTCAGGCACACATGTGCTGGGGCAGATGTGGTGATATTAGGGGGGGATTTGAATATGCACCCCGAAGACCTCGGTATAAGATTGCTGCGTAGCTACAGTGGACTCCGGGACTGCTTCACTGAGACAGCCAGCTTTGATGTGAGTACAAAATCAGTACTCGTATAAAATTTCTCAGACTGTGTGTTCCTGGTACATGATGCGAGATGTACTGTTATGGCCAGGCAGTCAGTCTTACTGAGGCTGGGACTACATTTGTCATCAGTAATATTGTCTTTACACTTGTGTGTAATTTTCAGGGATGTGAACAGGGATTCACCCATATATCAGACAACCCTTTCACAAATACTCATGAACTTCTTCCGTTCGGAGGAGGAATCCGTATTGACTACATCTTATTCAAGGTGAATGTGCTTGATTTTACTGATGGACAGATCACATCAGCATTATACTTGCATTCATTAGCCTTTTTTTTTTCAGGGACACCCACCATATAGATGTATTTTGTAGATAGATATACTTACGTAAGTTGTGGCTGCCAATGTCTACCTACAGCACTGATACTGACACGGCAGTGAAATCTTAGTGGGTCAGACGCCAGTATAACTGATTTGGACACAACAGGAATTATATGGCGAGCTTACCTGATAAATTAACAATTGAGTGCAGATAAAATAGAGGTGTACATAATAAACTGACACCTGAGTATATTATTGAATGAAAGGAAAATGAATCTATGTAAAGCCAGAAGGAATACTGATTATAGATTAGACTTTAGTGTAACATGCCACATATTGGCTAACTTGTACAGTATATACATGAAGATTAAAATGTTGACTGATGTTATGACTAACAAAGAAAATCCCAAATATCAATTGTGTTTTATCAACAGGGGTCAGGGAAAGTGGCTGTGAGCTGTGAATCTCTGTCCACTACCAAGGGCTTTGTCCCTGGTTATGACTTCCCTTACTCAGACCATGAAGCTCTCAGCACTGAGCTGCTGCTTTGCCCTTTGAAAGAGGAGAAGAGAGAAAAAGATTGCACTGCAGGTAATGAAATATGAACATGAACATTTTTGTCCACTAGATCTTATTTAGTCGTCTTTGTCAAATGCTTTTTCTCTATCCCCTTTTACTGTTTATTAGTTAGTGAGCTGATAAACATTGTGACTGAGGCTCGTACGGAGGTGAAGGTGGGCCTGCATTGTGCTGAGCGCATGCGCTACACGGCTGCACGCACAGGGTTTATGGGCCTGGCCTTGCTGCTGCTGGAGTTAGCCATAGCTGCTGTGCCGATATTCTCCCTGGGAGCTGAGCAGCCTTTCCCCAAAGCTTCCTTCTACCTGCTGGGGGCGCTGTGCTTCGCCATCCTTCTCTCCGCCACCTTCCTATACATCTTTTACAGCATGGAGGTGAAGTCCCTACAAGGAGCGGAAGACCAGATGAGGCTTGCAATAGGCAGCCTGCAAGAACGTCTGAAGGAGCTACATAAGGTTATAGATGAAGACCATTCGCAAAGGGAACCTGACACTGAAGGGCCGTAAAACTGAAAAACCGAGAACACTGCTAAACCACTTAACTAGATTTTTAGGATATTTCCTTGCTTTTTGCAAGCTGACATGTCTGCTTATTTCAGAGACTTCAAACACAGCTCAACTGAACCACCGTCCAGGGCTTTCTGATCGAATCTGCCTCGTTTTAGATGGTTCCAAATCTGGACCTGATTATCGGTAGGGAATCGTTCACACCAGGTATTAACATGAGTCCTGAGTGATTGGATCGCAAGTGGACAGCACTAAGTACAGGTGTGAACTCACACCACATTCAGAGGTGGTCTGGGACACGTATGACCACATCACTTTTATAGTGTGAACGCAAATGTGCCTTAGTGCTACCTGGACAGTAACGAAGGACTAGTTAATCCACTGAATTGTCACCTTGCTATTGATTGCTGGCCTAGCCGAAAATCATTTAATCGTAGTGAGACTTTTCAGAAATCGCACTGATCAGTAGAGCTCTCCGCTGCTAGGCTAAGGGATAAAGGCTTCTTTCCTCATCTCATCTCTCATTCATTTATAAATTTTTTTAAAGCAGACCACCAAACGTTTGTACCAGCCTATAAAGACAGGACTTCTGTTTCTGTCTGGAATTAAATGCAGCAAAAGGCCAATGTAATAAACATACATGACAGTCTTTCACCAGTGGAAATGATATATGACATCAGTGTATGACATCAGGTGCGTTCCTGAGTCTGGGTGCGAGTGAGCGGCTATACATATCGGCTGTCCACTTGCGATCGTATCACCCAGGACACCTCTTAATGCCAGGTGTGAACAGGGCCTATTTCTCACTAGCTGTCTTACACAGTGCTGACCGTTTATGCTGAAATTTCTCCACAAGTGGGAGCTATTAACACCACAGCCAAAAAAAAAAAAAAAAAAAAAAAAAAGCACACAAGTGGCACTTTCATTAATAATACTTCAGGTGCTCGTTCTGAGTGACGACTTGGCAGGCCAGGATATAACTCCTGGATGGAAGTCTCAGGAATTTGACTGGACCAAACATCTTGCTTAGTCAAAAATGGAGAACAATCATCAGGAATAAAACTGAAGGAAAACTATAACCAAAGTGAAAGCAATAACATCACATAACTAACTTAAACCAAACTTATGTGTCTAAACATTTGTAACTTATACGTATAGCCCTGCAGAACTTTCTATTCTGATTAGTCAGAAGATGTAGCTTAATTCTATAACAGCATCATGTCACCTGGGCATTGATTATTTTCCTATAACAGCACACTAAATCATGTTTTATCCCTTACATATTCTACACTTCCATGTCGCATTAGAAAAATGGACCAGTTACTCCACGTGTTAAGGTGAATGATTTTTCATCATATTTCTTGTAGCCATTATGGCATGTATGTTTTTTTATGCTGGCATTATGCATTTTTACAGATCTAAAATAAAAGGGACTTATATTTATCAGGCCCAGTAGAAGCTGCTTTTCTGTTTGTTTGTTTTTTTTATGCCGGACTGATCTCAATCCTGCAGGGCAGGTGATTCTTATAACCACTGCTTACTCCTGCATTACTTTAGTCCCCCATACATTAATAATATGGTCCTCCTTAAAATGAAATACTTCCTGCTTATCACCTTTATTCGATGTGTTTACACAAATAGCAAGAAATAAAAACCAATGCATTTGTATTTTTAGTCTCTTACTGGCATCTCCACTTAACCCTGTACCTCTCCGCTGTAATCATTCACTCCTATTTCACCAGGCATTAATATTTAATGTATACATATAAATGATCACTGTAGAAACAGGTTTTTAATGTTTGACCAAGGACTTAAGTAAACCTAACACATTTTCTCGTACCTATGTTTGTATACCTTGTGCATCTCAGTACGTATATGCTGTTGTCTACTCTCTGTAAACCATATATTCATTAAATTGTACTCTCTTGTCCACAAGTTCAGTTATTACAACAGATGCATGTTTTGGGTTTTTTTGGTTGTTTGTTTTTTTGATGAAATAAATTATTCTTATTCCAAATGAAAAATTAATGTTTGTCTTTAAATATAATCAATGGGTACTTCTATGATTTATAGATTATATGGACAGATAGGCTTGCTGCCTCACAGCTCCATTTTGACTGTATTACTAGTTTAATTCTGTGGGGCATTCCTCCACGTATGCTCTCACCGTCTCTGTGTGTTTCTTCTGGTTTCTCCAGTGTCCTCCTGGCTCCTAAATACATTCCAGTAGGGGCAGTGACTATACACACATTGCTCCTAAGTTTGAAAACGTTTGCGAATGTGTATTTGCAAAGTGCCTTGCGATAAACTGCCATCCCAGTTCGTCTAGGCAGTCATCCTGGGATAGGCTCTGGATTGACCAGGAGGGACCCTGACCAGTACAGGGCACTTACTGAAAGTGTCTGAATGACTAATTACAATGTACCAATTACACCACAAGGGTGCAGTCTTAGTATTCAGATTGTTTTTTGGCTCGAACGAGTTTGAAAAGTGATATTTAGCAATGATAAACACACTGATTAACCCCTTATGTGGGATCTACTGTATGTATAAAGTTATGGCTGACAGCTGTGTCCCTGTAAGGCTTCTTGTGACCCTGTCTACTCATAGCAGGTCTGACGAGCATGACCATTATGTAAATCATAACAGTCCCCAGGTCTTACCCCACCTGAACACCTATGGGAGATTGTGGACAGGTGGGTTAGACATCTCTATCATCAGAATACCAGACGGATGATCTTTTGGACGAATAATGTGCAGCCCCCCAGCCCAGCTGCACAGATTCTGAGGTGAGGAAGCTGCACGAAGCTGCATTAAGACCCATTGTTGTTGTTGTTGTTGTTGTTGTTGTTGTTTGCGTCATTAATTAGTCACCTATCTGTATGCAGCTACACAAGTGTCTGAATAAGTCGGGCTAGCTTTCCCACGCTTCTTCGCGTCAGGTGTCGGTTGTCATATTTCCTTATTCCGCTGAATGTGGTATGAACATGTTGAAACACGGAGGCCGCCTCACGCGACCACACCCGCGCGCACGTCCTTAACCGCACCCTGCGCTCCAGCACACCTACACCGCCCGCCGACCTGCCATTGTTGTGGCACACTACACAGTGCTGCAGTGTGCGGTTTTGGACAAGGCCCTGGTCCTGCCCATGGGTGCGGCGGAACCTTCTGGATGTTAATCGCTGGGATTTCCTGCTCTTTATTTATTTATTTACTTACTTACTTACTTACACACACTTTAACCTACTGTCCTGGCATCAGGGCAAAAAACAAACAAACAAACAAACAAACAAATGACTTCAGGGCAAAAAACAAACAAACAAACAAACAAACGACTTCTTTTACTCATTTTTTTTATTTATTAAATGTAAAAACCTTCAAAATGCAAGCAGCTCTACAGTTTCATTGGCAAAAAAGTTAGTTATCTGTCGCCTAACCCTTGTTAGCTACTACTAGCACATGACTCTTTAAAACTGTTTCATTGCCCCTAAAACCTGAAAGTAAAGCGTATAATCATGTTTCTTTTTCACCCTTTATGATCAGAGCGGGGGGGGGGGGGGGCG
>JAQMCW010000035.1:17790201-17801989 GCA_030068335.1 Chrysichthys cranchii | reverse complement strand
CCCTCCGAGGGGCATCCTGAACACACACACACACACACACACAGAGAGAGAGAGAGAGAGAGAGAGAGAGAGAGAGAGAGACAGAAAGTCAGTAACAGTCTACAGGCAACTATACATGGTGAAATATCTACAGCAAAGCAGCAAACAGTTTGTCTTGGGACATGATCTACATACATAGTGATATCCTGAGTACTGGCATGTAAACAAATACATATATTTTATTTAGCACAGTGAGGTATTTTATTAATTTAGCCTCAGCTTAGCCGCACATTTTACAACACACACGCACACAGATCTTTCTAAATCCTGACAAACACATGGTATTAATTTGACTTTCCAAAGTGGCAGCACGTGCAAAGAAATAAATATTATATAAGTTCAAAATGTAGCCTAACGCATCAAGGGTTTCTGGTCCATTACACAACATAAATAGTTGCTGGAAGAATGGAATATGTGGCGCGTGATTGTCACCTACCTGCCGTCAGTGTGGTGTTAGGGTTGTGGATGGATGCAGCTGAATAAGAGTTGTGAAAAGTTCACCGTTACTCAATGGTAATATCAGAGAGACAGGGTGGGTGAGAGTGGGCAGGACAAGAGAGTGTAGGAGGGAGGACGAGAGAGAGAAAGAGAGAGAACAGCAACTCCCTGGAGTGACGCAAATTTCTCTCATTCCAGTCTTCATCTGGTTCCTCTCACAGTTATTATTATTATTTTTTTTTTTTTTTTTTTTTAATGCAGCTATAACGCAGCCTTGCTAAACTGACCAGTTCCTTATGATTTTTCTTCCTTCATTTTAAAACACTTTTCTTTTATTCTTCATCCGTCAGTAGTTGTGATTATTTCAAACAGTTCAAACAAACAGCTACTAGATATCACTGCAGTGATGAGCAATGACTATTTCATCTGACAGGATCATCTAGTATTACCTAATAACCTATTAGCCTCTAGTTTGCCCAGAGGATGCCCTGCTGTGTCCGTGTAATCGGTGCTAGAGGTTTGTATTTCCATACAAGGTGTTTGTTATGTGAAACCGACTCAGCATGCATGAGTCCATCACACACTCATCCACTTACTCACTCTTTCCACAGGACACTACACAGATACGCTTATCTGCTGCATTCACACAGGAGATAGGCATTCCAGGATTATTGTTTTGCTACTATATTTTCCTACCTGACATAATCAAATATTCAGAGGGTGCAACCCTGGTGTTTTCAGTATGGCCGTGTGAATGAAGCTCCTTTAGGCTGGGTGAAGGTATTTCAGTACTCAGAGTCGGTCTATAGACAAGAGCATTCTTGTCAAAGTAAGAGCAAGGTCCAGTAAAAAGTGTTTTTAAATTTTAGTATTTCAGAAGTAAATCATTGCAGGCACGCTGTCACCGAGAATAATGAGGCTCTTTGTTATGAAGAGCTCTTTCTAGAGGAGAGAAAAGCACAGAACGAAAAGGAAATCATAGTCATATGTGTCAGAATGAACTACATGTCAGAACATTTTGTCCACAGCTCAAACCTGATTTATGTGCTGGTGACAAAGCCAACATTTGGATGCAAACAAATTTCCTTTGAAATGGAACCAGAGAGAGAGAGAGAGAGAGAGAGAGAGAGAGAGAGAGAGAGAGAGAGACAGAGCGACCACAACACACACGCACACACACACACACACACACACACACACACACACACACACACACACACATGCTCACACACAATTCTTTTTTTTAAATCAAAGCTTCAGTTAAAAAGCAGATTTTTCTCTGGGGCTAAAGGTCACCGCAAGGTCAAACTGTCACATTCTGGTGGACCTTGAGGAGCCTTTTGTGCCCACCAAGATATAAAAACATGCTTATACATAATACACATCTTTGACTGTTAGCACAAACATGGCTGTAAATATAAAGTACTTTTCCTCATGGAGACCAGTACCATGTCCAAACAAGGACTAGTTCATCATGTATTCCTAGTATGGGGGCATGTGGCGTAAAGAGCAAAGTAAATGTTTACACATACGTAAAATGCGTCAGAACAGAATACACCATGACATATTTGCAAAAGCGGTTTAGTTAGCAGGTAAATGTCATTGTGGCTGAATTTTGGAAAACAGTCAAAACTGATTTTTGAAATTTTTTTAGAGCCAGAAATATATGTGGATATCGCAACTTTAAGAAAACATAAAAATGATGTGGAATCGTTTTATTGAGGCTACTTCATAGCCTTACACTGTGTTTCCTGTATGCAAAGATCATATCAGGGAAGAAGCCAGTTCAGCAAACACTGTGTAAATGCAGTTAGTCTGCCTGAAAATGCATTAAACCATGCCTTTCTCAGGATTTGATCAAGTGAAATGTCATTAACCTTATCAGTTTCGTTTGTGATAAGACACCGGCTGCCATATTTTCCATCACGTTGTTAAAACAGAGTAGAGCACTTATACAAATGTTTAAATGACCTAATAAAAATACATTTCATCCACCAGTGCAGTACTGACTGATTTAATCAATAACAGTTTCCCCACTGATGTTAGAGCAAACAGAAATCAGGGGCGTGAAAAGAAAATGAGGCTCATGACTTTTACTTCAGGTCATGAGGCAGAGACGGATGGGAATGATGCTGAAATCAAAATGGTATAATGATTAGGAATGTGGAGGTGGGGCGTCCTTCAGTAAACTTGGAATGAATCTATAAATAGATTTTTTTAAATTTTTTTTTTTTATCGGTTTATACAGACAGATTTAAGTAACAGACTAAAAAGGCTGGAACTTCATTTCTGGCTGAGATCCATGCAAATGGAAAACATATTTCAGATCAGGAATGCCTGTAATTCTTAGCTGAAAAATATATGTTTCTAAATATATCATACACTTTCATCCGCATTACCCCATCCTGGGGTAATCAAGCCCTGAGCTGTGTCCAAGAGGCATGCTACCTACACCACTCCACTCCTCTCTCCACATACAGCCAGCCTGAGACATTGTCTGCTGCCTCTCAGTTGGAACTGATAGCTCCTCTTCTGTTTCGCTCAGTAACGCCCAGAGTACCATAGGCCATGCTGAGGGACTGGCCTGCAAACTCCCAACAGCCCACCTCAATTGGTATACTCCTTGACCTCCACCTTTCCCTCTGACAGTTCTCTACCAGCTCTGCATATTTGGCTTTCTTCCTCTCCTATGCCTCATCAATCCTCTCCTCCCAAGGCAGAGTGATTTACGGCAGGATGATCTGCTCAGTGGTGTCTGAGATCATAGTAATGTGTGGCCTTCATAAAGTCTGGGTGATGTGAGGTGGAATTTCTCTGCCTTTTCAAATCAACTGCCATCATGCAGCCGCGTGTTGCAGTAAACGAACCAACAGGGCAGTGCTTCTGCTTCTGCTTTGGCTGCTCTCCTTCTCTGACGAATGCTATCCTCTTGACTGCCTAGTGGACTTCCATGCAGTAGTGATCCCCCTGCCTGAGAGATGGTCTTGAGGACTTCGTGCCCTTTGCCTAATGCCTTATAAAAACTGGACAAGATGTGTTGCAGTTTCTCTAGCTGGAACACGTTGACATTCAACTATGTCAAATGTGAACAGATTGGATGGGTGCGCAAGCATATCATAGACCGTCAGAAGATTATTCTTTGGAGATTCCACTTCCACATGTCCCCCAGGGGATTCTCCACTCCAAAGCCTGTTCCCATCTCATCCAGGCATAATGATGTTTCACTGCCAATGTCTTGCTTGCATTTCTTCCTGCACCAGATGACTTTCTCCATTTCTATTTTCCACTGGTGGTGTCATAACAAGCTGCTGTTGTATTCCCCAGACCATCCCTGCCTTGCACCGTTCTCTCCACAAGGACCTTGTGCTACAGGACAGACTCCTTGCCTGCTGTATCACATCAGCCACCTTCTACTTCCTCCCAGTCCTCACTATGATGCCTGCACTGGTCACTCTGTAGTCTTTTGATTTGGTGCACTGTAGATGTTCTCATGTCTGCATTACAATGATCTTTTCCTTACAAGAGCTGATAGAGAGGTTGATTTTTATTGCTGTTTCCATACAGTGTGATACTGCTCAAGCATCGAGGCAATCTCAGCCACCTACGGAGATGACGGCTGTCTTTCCTCTTAAAGACTTCCACCACTGAGATGTAGATACCATATTTCAGCGGGGGCCAGAGAATTCTAGGAAGGATCCCATGTTAATAGATTCAGGCTTTAAAATTCCAGGGAGACCACATCTGTCGACAGCCCTCAACCAGCCTGTTTGGCACAGGAAGCCTTGATGTAATCCGTGTTCTTCAGGTTACTGTTAAGGACCTTTTCCAGGCTCTTCACTGGATTTTTTTTTTTTGTGATGGGCAATCTGCCATATATGTTGGCCAAATCTAGCCACATCATAGTCGTGTCTCCTCTGCCCTCTCTTGCTTCCCTGGTGAGTTGTCTGACTACACCCATATGTTCCAGTCAACAAGAAACTCCTGCAATGCCTCCCTTCTTCACTGATGTGTTGATGTGGTTTTCCTCAGTAGAAAGTCAGAGAGTTGCTCAGCAACTATTCTGATGAAGTCTACATACAAAACTATATATAGAAGAAAATGAAAATGTCCAAATTTGACCATATGAAAGGTTTTGGTAGGCCACCATATATATTAAATATAAGAAAGTTCAAAAGGCTGATGAAACAGGATCCCTGATGTATCAAACACAAGTTCATTATTAGGACATATAGGATAAAGCATACTGCCCAGCTGTTTTAATGCCTGCAACGGAACCTGAGGAATAAGGCGTAATCCACACAATGTTTAGGGCAATACTTTTGTATCTGTTTGTTTTTCCCCCCCTCAACACATAATTACTGTATGCTGAAGTAATAGTCATAGTTTCCATTACACACAGCTGTAAGGAGAGAATGAGTTAATGTCCAAGACTATTCGGAGCCACTATATAATATCATGTAAATATAACCCAAGTTGCAATAGACAAAAAAATGTCTCTCATGCAATAAAATGTTATATTTGCACATTTCTGCTTTTTCATTCTTGATTATTCGGCCATCCCAGAGAGGGCTGTACAGTATCACCAATCTACAGGGAATATCTGATATATGAGGGATATCTGATCCTTCAATCGAAGAGAGACAGAGGGTCTGAAACTCATCCGTACTGTGGAGACACTGTGTGTGTGTGTGTGTGTGTGTGAGTGAGAGAGAGAGAGAGAGAGACTATTTCTAGTGCCCAATGGTCAACACATTAGCCACTGTTTTGGTTGCAGCTGTACATCAACATGCACACAAGTGACCGGTGTGTTGATTTGGGGTAAGAGGAGGGAACTGAGGTTATTTGCAGCTTAATGGAAAATGCATAAATGTTGGATTTCATTTTAAAGAACACTAGTTTGGCCAGGATACCAGCTCATTATATTGCTGTAAGTAAATTAATTTGTCTCAAGTGGAATTTGGTTATTACTGTAATAACTAAACTCCATAATACCCCTTATTTCATGTTTCTGTCTCCATTAGCATGCTGATCTGGTTTGATTTGGCTTTGTAATGGGGATAATTGGTTGAAAGCTGAGTACTTGCCGTTCTGATATGATGGGGCCAGTTATATGTCAACCAATCAGAGCGTGGCTTCCGGTTTTAGGAGCACTTTACCGTCCTGCTGTGTGCTTGAGGTGATGGGATGAAAAACGCTGGAGGACTTTCACAAATCTGTAACATAGCTCATCAGTGGGGTGCAGGAAATATAATTCGTTTTGTCATTCGAGTTGCTTTTTGAGTTGCCGAAGTATTGTTTATTTGTTTTTAAGCCCTATAGGAAGTACTTATCGTGAGCCAAGAGAGAGGTAAACAGCTGTATGCGCCATCATAAATCGGTCTCGGTAATCATAATTTTTTAAATAGTAGCCTATAACGAAGTGAGACGTTTCAGTACTACATTGCCCAGAATCCCAAAGCGCCCCCACCCCACACCCCCCTCACACCCACCAATCAGGGCCGCCGCTGGTACGACGTCACACTGTAGAATTGATCCGCTTTTTATTGAAAAGTTCATTTTACGAACATGAGGCGAGATATCTCTGAAAACAAGTCGGAATATCCTGAGATAGTAATAAATCAGTGACGATGTTATTGGTAAAGTACAACACTGTTGGTAGGATCAGGCTGAATGACGTCATTTGCAATGCATTATGGGAATGGCAGTTCATTTCTCCTGAATTCCGTCTACACGGTCTTACACCTTGTTTTTTTTTTTGTTTTTGTTTTTTTTACTTTTGGCTTTAAAACAGTTTTCCTAAAGTTAGGATTAATTTCGTAGATGTTTGGTTTGGTTCAACGCATTAAACTTTGTAATAATGCTGTGAAAGGTCTCTGGAGAAGATGACGGGGATATTTATTTCCATAACCACTTTAAAAAGTGGGCGGTCGCTGATCAGCTCTATACCGGAAGTGTGCAGAGGCAGAAGACAATAACAGCCTCATTATGGCCCAGTGAATTGAGAATATCCGGGCAAACACCGTCCTCTTGTAATTTGTATCAAACCCGTCTTTTCCACTATCAAGTACATTCTATTAATATACTCTGGTGTAAAGGTTATGATCACACTTGTCCGCCATATTGCGCTTTTTTGCATGACAGTAAGCAGTAACCGTATTGTGGAAACCACATAATCTATTAAATAGTAACTTCTGTCAAAATATTACCTCAGGCCCAGAGATGGTGTACTACGATTTACATGTGTATAATTTAAACTGTGGTATAGTACCCATCCCTACAGCTCCTGTGTATTGTTATGGTGTATTGTCGTTTTAGAAAGTGGCCAGTAGGAGGCGCCCTTATTCACTTATTGGACGTTCTGCCTTCAGCAAGACACACCCTTTGTCACAGCCTTCAGTGACCATTCCCAATATTCCCTGTCTCTCTTTTTTTTCAGACACAGGATGTGAAATATCTTATTACCACTATATTTACTGATCAGATGATTACATGCCGTATCCTACTACATTTTAGTTTCCGTCAACGCGGAGTATTGCTCCTCGATCGGGCCATGACACACATAATGATATTGCATTGTGTCCAGTCTCATACTTTTCAGATTCTCTTTTGTCCTACAGGCCTGCTATCCTTGACATCTGCTCACAAGTGGCTCTGCCGAAGCCTTGTGAGAGCGAATTTGACAAAAAAAAACAAAACAAAAACTGAGTGATGTTTTCATTCCACCAGGCTCAGATCAGGTTTCGGCAAACAATGCGGAAACTTAACTCTGCATGTTATCTATATATTGTTATCCTCAGTTTATCAGTTTATCTCTTTGGTGTGCAGCGTGGTGGTGCAGTGGGTAGTATTGCTGTCTAAATGCTCCATGGTCCACAGTTCGATCCTAATCTTGGATTAATGCCTGTGTAGTGATTCACGTGTTTTCTCTGTGTCACTGTTGGTTACCTCCAGCTTCTTTGCTTGGAGCCCTGCAGTGGACTGGTGTGCTATCCAAGGTGTATTCTCACTTCACTTCCATTGTTCCTGGGATTGGTTATGGTTCCACCATGACCATAACCAGGATGAAGCATTTATTGACGTAGCGGTAGTTTTATCATGATCGCCATGCATTTCACCATATATGAATTAAAAATCTTTAAAAGAGTTTACTAAAGTACACAGAGATTTCTACAATGCGTTCGATTTAATATAATGGTGAGATGCACTGGAAACAGTGATGTGGGTGGTAGGCAGACAGTGATGTAAAAAAAAAAAGATCCACTCAACCTGTAATCATTAACACCACTTTAGTTTGAGAGAGCCAAAAGTAGGTGTAAATACATATCACAGTGAACAATGCTAAAGTTCATCTGAAACCTTGTAAATATGCAGAAGGCATGGCTATTCAGAGATCAAAATCTTGTTAGTTTTTCTTTTTTTAACAAAAAGTGGTACACATATAGAGACTGAGTATTAACTAAATATAAGAAAATAATATGTCCATTCATTTTTTCCTTTATACCATTTAAACCCCCCTGCATATGATTTTTATGTGAGACGATGCTTGTATAAAATGATTGCAGTTTTTGCAGCTTCAGATTGTCCTTCTAATATGTGCATTTGGGGTGTCTTTTCTCTTTGTCTTTTACAGCTCAATGTAAGTGTCAGGCCCAGGTAAAAAAAAAAAATCCATCCGAGTTGGAGGCCAGCCAAAGAGTCCATTTCCCGAGTAAGAAAAATCAGTATTTCAATGCAGGCAGTGGTGTCGACACAGTAGGAGCATTTTTAAAGAGGCCAGTTGCTTTTCATCAGACACAGAGAAGGATGTAGAAGATTTTTCTCTTTAACAGTTGCATACTGCCTGCACACTGATAATGTCGAAGTATGATTTAAATGTGGTGAAGACTGGACTCTGATAAGACACATCATTTTTCAGTTCAGCAGATCGATCGGTTTTATCGTGGCTGCTGATGTCAGGAACCTGTGACTCCTTTGCATGTGTCAGCGTTTTATGTGGCATTGTAGCTGCTCCTCCCTTCTCAGTGAGTATATAATGACTCATGCTAAAAGCACACCACCCACAGTTATTACTTTTTGTGTTCACATAAACCATTAGCTAATATATACATCCATCCTATCTGTTTATGTAGTAGCAATCCTCCATGAAAACATTAAGAACTACTTAATGATTTTAACATGAACGTACTTTTCATTTTTGGGCCGTTTTTCTCATTATATATGTTTCTTTTCTCTTTGTGTTTCTCTAATGTCTGTTTTTTTTCTGTCTGTGCAACTTAATATATTACCCATCATGTCAGGCCATGCTTTATGTGGTTTTAAAATATCTGATCTAAATGGTAAGCTTTCCTGTTACAGTACTCTAATTGCTAAGTATTGAAATAAATCTATGGTAAATTATAGTATATTATTGGGTAATTACCACAAGTAATAAGTAGGTAGGTAAATACAGAGTAACTACAGGTTAAATACTAAGAAACTCTCTGCTGCAATTTCAGCATACTTTCTCTGTATTTACCTATTCATTATCTGGAGTAATTGCCCAGTATATTATAATTTACTGTAAATTTACTGGGTAAATAATAGCTACCTTTCCTTTTACATTCTCCTAATGGGTTAGGGTTTAAGGTTAGAGTAATGTACTGAAATTTTTTCCTAGTATTTCAGGTGTAGTTTATCTGAATTTACCAATTTAATATATATATATATATAAATAATAAAATCAGGTGGGAAAAGTCAGGTGATTGCGACGGAGCGCTAGGATTGGGTTAGGCGTCTGTAAACAGGAAGTGACCTCACTGGCAGTAAGTACGCATGTAGAATTTTATATATTGTTAAAATTACATATGTTTAAGAGTGTAAAAAGTGTTTAAGAGCATAGGACATGTTTATAAGAGCGTGGAAAAGGTTAATAAGAGAGTGGGAAGGGTTTATAAAGCCTTAAAATCTATATAAATAATAAAATAAACGTGACGGTGCTACTTCACGGATTTCACCTGTCGCGGGGGGGCGGAACGTAATTCCCGCGATAGGCGGGGGTTCACTGTATTGGAGTGGCCATCACAAAGCCCTGATCTCAATCCCTTAGAAAATTTGTGGGGGCGGCACTGAAAAGGCGAGTGCGAACAAGAAGGCCTACAAACCTGACCCAGTTACACCAGTTCTGTCAAGAGGAGTGGGCCAAAATTCCAGCAAACTATTGTAGAAACTTGTGGAAGGATACCCGAAACGTTTGGCCCAAGTGAAACAGTTTCGGGGCAATTCTACCAAACAGTAAGGAAGTGTATGTAAATCTTTGACTGATGAAAGAAATAAAAAAAAATTCCATAAAATTCTCTCTCTCTTTATTCTGACATTTAACAAATACAAAAAATACATTAATATTTATTGATCTAAAACAGAAAAAGTTTACTCCGATTTAATGTTTGACAGTAAAGAAAAAAGCTTTTGTGTTTTTTTCTGAAGTGTATGTAAATATCTGGTTTCATCTGTAAGTAGGTGAATTCAGAAAAAACTACACCTGAAATACTAAGAAAAATCTCCAGTATTACCCTAACCCTAAACCCCAACCAATTAAGAGACATTATGAAACAGGTAATAAGTAGGTAAATACAGAGAAAGTAGCAGAGAGTTTCTTAGTATTTAACTTGCAGTTTCTCTTTATTTACCTACCTACTTTTTTACTCACTTACTTGTGGAATTACCCAATAATACACTATAATTTACCATATATTTAATTAAATACTTAGCAATAAGGGGACTGTAACAGGAAGGCTTACCAGTGTATTCAGTATATTTAAGATTAAGATTAAGTTGCACGGAAAAAAAAAATAGACATTAGATGAACATGAAGAATGTAAGTATGAGTGTGAATGATGAAGGGTCTGTCTCTGTGTTAGCCATGCGATAGACTGGCTACCTGTCCAGAGTGTACCCTGCCTCTCACCCACAGTCAGCTGGGATTAGCTCCAGTTTTTCCCCCGTGACCCGCAATGGATACGCGGGAGAGAATATGGAAGGACACAGCAGATCGCTCGCCACCTCATAGCTCGAGAATCTCTGGCTCAATTTTGAGCTTGAGTTATCATATATGTATGCCATTTTGAACGTGGGTTTGATTTGGGTTCTCTGGTTTCATTCCTCCTCTCAAAAACAAGCATGTAGTTGACCTGGTTACACTAAATAGCTCCTAGGTTTGAAGGAGTGTGTGAATGTGTGCACAGGGTGCTGTGATACTATTCAGAGTGTATTGCCAACTTGTGCCCAGCGATCCCTTGATAGGTTCTGGATCCACTGTGATCCTGACCAGGATAAAAGTGTTACTGTAGATGAGTGAATGAATTTGCCTCTTTGTTAACGTTATGCCAGTCCTAGAAGATAATGTAATATGGCACATACTATCCACCTTATAAGAGAACAGCTATTTAGGATCACTGAACATGCAAGTAAATGCATTTCTGTCAGAGTTTTTTGAGTGAAGATATTGCAAAATGGAGACATGACACAAATAATAAAAAACCATCTTACTGAACAAAAAAAAGAGGTTATTGAAGCAAAGATACACAGATGAAAAATATGGCAAAAATGGCCATTTTTGCCATTTCCAAGTTTTAGAGTTATAGTATCACAGTTACACATAAGCACAGAAATAAATTGCTGCACTCATATCATATTTAATTCATTTTATTTTGTCAGGAGTTTTGAACCACGAAGAACAAAACCTAGCTACAAATAGTTCATGGTTCAGAGCTCTTGAGAGAGAACATCTGATTAAAGTATGATAGTACACATTGAAACTTTTCTTAACTATTTGCATAGATTTTCATTGTAATGTAGGTGGAAAATCAAATGGTTGCTTAACACTGGAAGACCCAAACCACCTTATAATAGGAAAAATATCTCCATTGGCTAAAATGATGATACAGACCCAGTGAATACAAAAACAGGTGTTTTTTAAAATTAACCCTTTCTTACTACATGTTATGAAATGGTCCTTGTGAGACCTCCTGGGATATCCATCAACCAATCAGTGGGTTGAATATAAGAGTGAAATAATAATTAAGTGATTATGTAATACTTTCTACTTTATTTCATAACACAGATTAGTGGTCCACTTAAAAGGATTTTCAGTGTAGAGTCTCAAAGTCCAAATCTCTAGTAAGTAATCCTTCCTATTATTGCACCTAATTACTGGTTACCTGGTCAATATATGGTAAATTAGGGTATATTGTTGAGTTTTAAGGCTTTATAAACCATTTCCACTCTCTTATTAACCTTTTCCACACTCTTATAAACATGTCCTATGCTCTTAAAC
>JAQMCW010000035.1:17770405-17790101 GCA_030068335.1 Chrysichthys cranchii | reverse complement strand
TATGCATCCACAGGTGCCACCAATTAACTCAAATGGAATCAATGAACCAATCAGAAGCTTCTTAAGCTCAGAATGGATTCATCTGGAGTTTTCTTTTTGTTTAAAGACACAATAAACTTAGTGTATGTATACTTCTGACTTTGATGAAAGTGCGAAAAAAAAATACATAAAACTTCTCCCTCGCTCAATTCTGACATTTAACAAATGCAAAAAATATGTTAATATTTATTGATCTAAAACAGAGAAAGCTGACTCTGATTTAATGTATGACAGTAAAGAAAAAAAAGTTTTGGGTCTTTTTTCTGAAGTGTATGTTAATATCTGGTTTTAACTGTACATACTATTCAGAGTGTATTCTGAACTATGGGCAATTTAACCAGTTGACCTAATCTGCATGTCTTTGGGCCGTGGGGGGAAACCAGATTACCACCAGGTCGAACAAAAAGAGAAACTGGTAATAATTATTGGCATGACAGTTTACAATTAGCTACAGTTCCTAACTAATACAGGGTAACAAATCCCAAAATACTTAGCTCTATAAAGCAAGAAGTCATGTGCATCCTTGGTGCTTGTCACAAGGCAGTAGTGTGATAGTCCGAAGGGCTGAGACTGGTCTGGAATCAGATTGAAACAATGTGCATTTGTCTCCATTGTCTCTTCAAACAGCATGGGCTTCTGTTCTCAATTTGAAGCTTTGGCACGTACAGATATCTCAGTCTGGAAGAAATAATTTCTATTTAAGTTAATTTAGAAGGGGTTTTTTTTAAGTATTTCCATGCAATGGTATCAACCAAGACAAAGTGTGAGAAAGGAATGGCACAGCTGTTTGGGGAAAAATTCCCTTGACGGAGTTGAACGAATCAGATTTTAGACCTTACAGTTTATTGTGAAACTGTCTTATTTGCTTCCCACAGACTAAACAGCATCTGCCATGTGACTGCAAAACCCCCCCAGAGCTACAAGCAACTGAGAAGCCTGTGGTGGATCAAGAGTTACTCAGATGTGAGCAGAAAGTAAAATTTGTGCTAGAAAGCCATTAGAAGCCCTTTCCCCTGGGAGCTTCATGCACAACATATGATTCACTGTCTGTGAATCATCAGTCAGCGCTCAAGCATTTGTGCTAGACAATGTGCATTCTGACACGCTGTTGTTTCCCAAGACAAATGATATCCTATGCCTGTGCGGAAAGTTGCCAAGAACCCTATACATTACCACAGAGACATTAGGAGGTATGCGATGATGTCGCGATGAATGTAAGGTCATATATAGGGTATCGTTTTTTGTAAGAAAAGTTTATAAATACAGCTTGTAGTCCCAGACTATACATTATGTATACCAACCTCAAGAGCTAGCGTTCAAATCAGGGACAGGATTCAGTGTTAGTCAAAAGGTCATACATTATTTAATAAGAGCATTCCTTTAATATTTCACTGAGTCTTATAAGAGGACCTCTTAGTTAAAAAAAAAAAAAAACTTTAAGGGAAACATCCAATATAGATTTTTGTTACAGATTCTAAAAACATACTTCTATCAAATTACTTTTGCAATACCATTATCCCATGGTACACATACGATTCATATACATGCATATTCATGTAAATATATAGGTAATGATTGGGACCAATTCAAATTCTAACATTTTATTAAGTTCTAACTGTAGAGCTGCTGTTATGGCCATACTGTCTCTCTGACCACACTGTGAGTAATATCCTTGCCGAGACACTCTGTCTCCTCTGTAATATTGACGCCATGAGGGATATTTACTGGCTCTCCCTTTCTTTTGGGAACTTGCTATGCAGCCAAGCATGTAAATTTATGTATTGTGTTTGCTGTTTTACACAAAAATTGAACTTAATTGAAAAAAAGAACATCTCTACTTTAAAGAAAATAATATCTTTTTGACTTTCTTCTGTCAGTCCTTTATCCTGGTCAGGGTCATGGTGGATCTGGAGCCTGTCCCGGTAATACTGGATGAGAGGTGGGAATACACCCTAGATAGGACACTATAATCCATTGCGTTGACTAATATATGATAAGAAAAATCATATAAAGGTATTCCCTTAAATCAAAGCTTTTTTTTTTAATCTTGGTGACTTACAGGAAGCTGTAAAAAAGAACAGAAACAAATAGAATACTTTATGCATTTTTAGTAATGTTTCTTTTTATCCAAAACAAACCTGGTTGCCAAGTGCAACATTATGAAAATAAGTACTTGGATAGATTTGAATAACAATCCCGCCTTGAACGTACTTCCTCAGTCATTATTTAAAGTTGCTTTAAGTTAAAATCTACACAGTTCAGTTAACATCACTTAATCTCTGCTTATTGCATATGCCGAGTTGCCAGTTTCCTATATGCATGTGACAACTGATTCTTTGAGATGGCATGCTACGTAGTGCTCTCTTTTTGTGCTATTAACCTAATTCCCCTCCTACATACAGTAGCCTCTGAATAGAAGCCACCCTCACTGAGCTAATTTCAGGGCAATTCTCTTTCTGTTTCACATTTAAACTGTCACTTGCATAAACACTATGATTATAAGGTTTCTCAGAGTTTTCAGGCTACATACAGACTACTGTTTTCATCTTTAGTCTTGTACTATGTGTTGTTACTGTGTAAATGTGTAAATACAGCGTCGAAGTGTGACATTTACTTGTCCACCCGTGACAGCTGTTCTGAAAGACCACCTGGGTCTGCCTTCCAGCCAAGTCTCCAAGGTTATGGGTCATGTGACATTGGAAATGTTTGTATGGATAAAATCTGATTAATGGCACAATGTGTGGTGCTTTAATCCTCTAAATGTAATTTTTTTTTTTTAACTCCTATCACAGGCCCAGACTTTAAATGTGTCATTGTGGGAGTGCTGAAGGTTATTATACCTTTGGACTGACCATGAGTTGTTGAATATAAATGTTACATTGCATTAAATTCAAAATATCAATTCTATATGCTTAATTTTAATAATTTCAGCAGCATGTCAAGTAGTTTTGCAAATTACTGAACATCAGAGGAGAGACTTGACACTACTATTCCCTATTAAATATACTTTTGATCACTGTATTAGACAAACCTACCTTGTTGGACCACTTTGTAGGTGTAGTTATTAAAACTTATTTCCCCCCAATATTTAGCTTTAATTGACCATTAGACCCACCGCAATGTTCATTTCTAAGCAAAGGACGTCTGTTAGCTCAATGTTTTTGCATTAATAGCAACACATACTATCAATGCTGCTAGCATATGGTCCAGCTTTCCAAAAAATAAAAGGTCAGTGGTAGCCCTAGGGTGGGCCCTTTCCACTGACGAGCAGGATAGAGGGATAACAAATTGTACATAACAGCAAATGGGCAGCTGTGACACTGTAAAAATTATTTATTCTAATACTGTAGAAATAAAATACTGTGTGCAAACCAGTAGATTAAGTGAAATATATATTTACAGGTCAATACAGTAGTGCCCATCTGGTATTCTGGGAAAATAGTATATATGTTGTATATATACAGTAAAGGCAGATTTACAACACTGCTGTAATCATAATACAGTAAAACAAAGTATTAAGTACTGAAGCAGCAAAGGAACTAAATTTCTACAGTCTTTTCCTCTTTTTTCTGGTCCTGCATTATTATTTTTCTCTAACTTTGAGTAAAGCATCATAGCTTCCAATAATATCAACAAAAGTTAAAGGTCTAAAACTATGCAGGAGACTTCTAAGAAGCCTGTTAGCCCGGCTACATAATTGCATTATAGTTTAAAGGTTTAAATGTTTTTACAGTGCAATAATTTGTTCCTATGAAGGGACCTATGGTGGTGTACGTAAGACAGTTGGTGTACCTAATAAACTGGCCGCTCAGAGTATTGTCTTATACAACAATTGATTTGATTCTTTCATCTTCAGTAACCACTTTATCCTGGTTGATTAAAAGCAAAATCATGGTTCTTCCTATATCTACAAGAAAGATCCAATCATCAGCATGAGGATCCTTAGTACATTTCTAAAACCCTAAAATAATGGCCAGTGTCATGTCATGTCAGAATATTTACTCCTCAGAGAAATGCATTGGCACAGTGGTGTAGTGGTTAGCATAGTCGCCTCACAGCAAGAAGGTCCTGGGTTTAATGCACGGGGTTGACCTGGGCGCTATTCTGTGTGGAGTTTGCATGTTCTCCCCATGTATGCATGGGTTTCCTCCGGGTACTCCAGTTTCCACCCACAGTGCAAAGACATGCCCAGACGGGATTACTCTAAATTGCCCATAGGTGTGAATGTGAGTATGAATGGTTGTCTGTCTCTATGTGTTGGCCCTGTGATGTATTGGTGACCTGCCTAGGGTGTACCCCTCCTCTTACCTGAAGTCAGCTGGGATCGGCTCCAGCTTCCCTCCGTGACCCTGAACAGGATCTAGTGGCAGATGATGAGTGAGTGAGAAATATTTTGCTGATTCTGCACAGTGGTAATGGCTAACAGGCTAGCTTTGTTGTGGTTGTGGGGCTGTGCCAACATGTGCCATAGCTTTGTGTTGGCTTGTATGACTGATCTTCATGTGGTGTAGAGAAGCAGCTCAAGTAACACAGACAAAACACAAGTCTGTGTGCTGGCAGTGGTTTTCTGTGTACAGGTCTATTTTTGTGGCTATTTAGTATGAGCATGTCATGTCATTTCTATTCTATTATCATTCGCCCTCTTTAAACAAAGGTCTCACCTCAAAAGGAAGGTTTTTAACACTTTGCAACATAAGCACTAATGGACAATTGTGCATTAACTAGGAATATCCTATAACTGATTTGTTGTCCCAAAGTAAAGTCTTAAGATACAAAAAAATATTAAGTGTTTGACTATGCACTTTATTGTCCAACATTTCTCTTCAAGAAACTCATTGGTATCTGTATTTTTGGTTTTTGCAGCTCCATGACTAGGGGACGCTGGGTTGTCCATCCATGTGTGTGTGCGTGCGTGTGTGTGTGCGCGTGTGTGTGTGTGTGTGTGTGTGTGTAATTCTCATTAATGATATATATCAAGAACAAGAGGTTGAATGTTTTTAGGATTTATATGGAATTATCACTGGAGCCAGCAGATGAACTGATTCTGGAATTCATCCAAACAGGGTCATGGTCACAGCAAGGTCAGATGTTAGAAGTAGCGCTTCTTCTCTTTCCTGGCGCGTACTATTTTAAGGGTATTGGAGACCGCTTTGTTTGGTTGCAGAGGTACCTGCAGCTTTCAATGAATAACAGGACTGAAAAACATTCAGTTGTACAAATCTGTTGTTAACTAGCTTAATAGAGGTTTAACATCCGGGCTGCCACTCAGTCTAAAACCAGGCTTATCCAAACATCTGCTACAGCAGCTCACCATAGCTCCTTAAGTCAATCATAGGATTAAACAATTGGGGCACTAAAAACAATTAGGCAACAAATGAATAGAAAGGAAAAGGAATTGTTTGCAAAATTACGCAAAACTGCCTGATTAGTCTTCAATTTGCAGCACTAATGAGATAGCAGTATTTTAATGAAGTAATGGCAGGACAAGCCAATACAAGCATGCTCAAATACAGACAGTCAAATTTGTGAGGGCAAAGCAAGGTGTACTATCTCTTGGGGTCTTGTGTTCGCTGTATAATAAGGCTACATCTTATATGTGTGGTGTTGTACTGTAGGTGATTCTGTTGGGTGCCATTTGTTTCCCACATAACTGCTTTACCTGTTCAGGGTCATGGTGGATCATTATATTTATAAATACACTATTATAAATACACTACATGGCCAAAAGTATGTGAACGCCTGACTATGACATCCATATGTGGGTCTTCCCCAAATCTCTTGCCACAAAGTTGGAGGCACATGATTGTCTAGGATGTCTTTGTATACTGTAGAATTGCAGTTTCCCTAAGGGGCCTAAACATTTCCCAGTATGGCAATGCCCCCGTGCCCAAAGCAAGCTCCATAAAAACATGGTTTGCCAAGACGGGTGTAGAAGAATTCAATTAGCCTGCACAGAGCCCTGACCTCAACACCACTCAAATGAACTGGAATGCCGACTATACGCCAGGCCTCCTCGCCAGACATCAGTGCCTGAGCTCACTAATGATCTTTTGACTGAATGAGCAAAAATAATCCAAATAACTTTTGAAATCTGGTGGAAAAGCTTCCCAGATTGTCAGAAAAGGTTACATGTTCAAGCATACTTAATGGCTCGTCAGTCATAGACTCATCTTTCCATGGACCAACTGTTTACTAGTTTCCTGTTTTTACTGCCTTTGTCCATACATCTAAATATTACAGGAATTAATGATGTCTACATTAAGCACCCACAGGCAAGCTGGGAATAAATTTCATTTGCACTCTTAAATGTACGGCACTGTTATTCGTTACTTCATTCTTTCGTCTCTGCAGTTCACATGACATTCGTAATGATAATGATAATCAGTCGTTTCCTTCAGCCTCATGTTAAACATTCTCCTCTGGGCATTTTGAGTGTCTTAGATTCCTTTGGAAAAGACAGACTGTGTGTTTTAATTGCATTAGCTGTATGACAGACTGAGGGTGAAGACTCCAAGGCTGTCAAGTGAATGGAGAGGGAATTGAATTAGGAAGTTCTGGCTCTGGGACGAGAGAGCCAGAGAAAGACATGTTAAAGCCTTGTCTCAGTTTTTCAAGGGTTACTGATGATGTCACACTTTGCTGATGAGGTTTACACCAGACTAATATATACACACCACCAATAAAAGGGTATTGACTATGAAGTTTTGTGCACTTATGTGTCTTGCATTTCAACTATGATTGAATTTAGTTGTAGTCAAATGTTCATCAATTTTATGAATGTTGTTACGAACGATGGCAGCACAAGAGTGTTGCTGCCTCTCAGCTCCGGGGTTTCTGGTTCAACCCTGAGCTCGGGTTACTTTCTGTGTGTCTGTGTGCAGTTTAGTACCTTCATCCCATCTTCTTTCGGGTTCTCTGGATTGCCCCTGCTTCCCAAAAGCATGTCAGTAGATGGATTTGCCACATTGCATTTCACCTGATGGATGAACAGATGAATGTTGAGAACTAATTGAGTAGTTCTTTGGTAGACTGCATATTGCAATTTGATCCAGCAGTCTCTCTCTCTCTCTCTCTCTCTCTCTCTCTCTCTCAATCTCCCCATCTTGTTATCTCTGCATGTCTTGTCCCAACTGTCCTTAGTGAGCTAAATCTGATCTGAAGTATTTTACCCAGCTCGCCATGCTCTCTTTCTTCTCTCTTCATCTCTCCCCCTACCTTCTTCTTCCTCTATGTCTTTCACTAACAAGACTGAATCTGACATAAAGGACAAGACATGTAGAGACTGAGCGATAAAGAGATAAAAAAAAAAAAAAAAATAGAATTTGGTTTTAAATTTAAGGAATAACACCAAACCTATTTCTGTAAACTGTCATAGTAGTTCAGACTGAGTGCATCAGTCAGAGTTTGTTCAAAATTTTATTATGGTATTATTGTGGCATTACGGTACAATGGCTCTGTAGCAACAGCAATACAGTGAATTAAAGCAATGTGGCTCTGATATAGCAGTATCAGTTATCCATTGTGTAAACGCTTCGGTGGTTGGTTGCGTATTGTATTTACGTGCGATTGAGAGTCTACCTCCTTCAGGCATTGAAGGACTAGTGTACATTTTTTTACTCAAAATGAAAGGTGGTCTGAAGCTGTGAAGGAAATGACCCAGAGGGTTTTGGCATGATGTCATTACTACAAGAAATATGAGTAACAGGATGGTGAATGTGTGTGTGTAGTGGGAGCTATAGTTGAGTTCATGCCTGGTGTGTGTATGAGTGTACCAGTGTGTCACTTGCTAAGTTTAAAGGACAGATACAGAGAGAGTGAGCGAGAGAGAGAGAGAGAGAGAGAGAGAGAGAAAGACAGAGGGAGAGAGAGAGGTCCCCTCGGTCCAGATGTCTCAACTCCCCTCCCGCACACATGGAAGTAGCGGCACGTGGCTCTGCGAGGCTTTGTTAGACAGCATTAAAGGTTTATTTCACCACAGCGGATAAGAGTTGGCACAGCAAACACAGACATGCACCAGTGTACGTAGGAATTTTACTGATATATTAACCACACGGACAAAAACAGGGAAATAGAGATTCCAGGTGAGCTTGTGCTTTTCGAAATTAATTTATTTTTGAATTGTTTGGTGTGGAAAAAATGTACTGTACCTGTCACTATTTGTGGTTCTCTCTTTCTCTCTCTGTCTGTTTCTCTCTCATACACACAGCGCTTAGTCACTGCTCAGAATTGCCTTGTCATGAGAAGTCAGTAAGGCACCTGCCTGGCTCCTGAGTGCATTTATATAACCTAGTTCTTTCAGGCTATTGATGAATTAGAGATTTTTTGCTCGCTGAATGATTACAAGATATAATAGTAATAATCTGTTGGTTATAAAATTTCTCTTATGCATTGTCAGAGTTGTAATTCTTAACAATCTTTTTTTGTATAACACTTTTATATAGATTTGTATTCTGAGCAACCCATACAAAATAAACTGAAGGCAGCAGAATATCTCATATATTCTAAAGGTATATTAATCAGTTGGCTATTTGATAGACACAGTAACTGAAAACTTGAAGCATGATAGCCCTGTCAGGTCACTGAGTTAACTCAGCCCTCAGGGTTTCTTCACTGGAACTATCCTTAAAAAGCTTTCTGGTCCACTCATCTGGGGTAATGGAGAGCTTTTTGTCTGAAGAGCCCCCTTGTACATTCTGTGACTGGTGTGGGAATTTAAGTTTAGATATCCTCAGTATAGTGTGACATAGTTCCAGTTTCATTGTCAGTGTTTCCCATCTTTAGCATTTTGTCATGTTTGTATACAGCAGACCTATTTTATTATTATTCTTTTATCATTAAGAATTTATTATTAATTTTATTATTATCTACAGCCAATTACAGAATTATTGGCACGCTTAATGAGAATGATAAGGATGAGCAATATAACTATAAAATAAATCATTATTAATACTTAACTATAAATGATTATAAACGATTAATTAAAAATGTTTGGAACTCTAATGTTAGCCTCAATGGTGTCCCATCACCCAGGGGTATAACTATGATGTCATGCACATAAATCCCTTTGTCTTCCATCACCATGGCGTGAACCAAATGACTTTCAACATCGATGGTTGTTGAGCTGCACAAATCAGGTAATGGAAAAATACATACTGTGCACGATTCCAAAAATACAGCCATTCAAGATCAAAAGGTCTGGAACAGTTGAAAAACTGTCAGGAAGAGGTTACGTCAGAGTACTGATGCAATGATAATGTGAGGCTGTTTTCAATATAGTGGTCCAGGAGTTATTGTGAAAATCATGGTACCTGCTGAGATTCTGCTGTGTACAACATATATTTGAAAACAAATGTGGTTAGCTCTGTCAGTTAAAGGTCCACTATGTAGGATTCGGCCAAGTGAATGTGTCTTAGCACTTATGGCGGCCATCGGGTTCCTGTAGCATACTTCCAAGTACTTAGATTCACACTGTCTTGCTTTTTCCATGTTAATATTAAGTATGATCCTCCATTTTTTCAAAAATTAGGTTCTCAAACTTGTTAACCAGCACCAGCAAACACTGCTTCTTTGACTTCCTTCCAGGGCTCCTTCTGGATTCACGCTGCCACTTATAAAAATGTAAAACATGAAAGGGACTCTGTAGAGGTTTGTCCATTCTGGGCTATTGTTGCAACGCAACATAGCAGCTCCATAGAGGTGGACCTGCACCCCATGTAAATATGAAGTCCACATTCTAGGTAATTATACAGGGGTGCCATGGTGGTGCAGTGATTAGCACTGTCACCTCACAGCAAGAAGGTCCTGGGTTGGACCCCCAGGGTTGACCTGGGTGCCTTTCTGTTTGGAGTTTGCATGTTCTCCGCATGTCTGCGTGGATTTCCTCTGGGTACTCCAGTCACAGAGGCTAATTGGCTACTCTCAATTGCCCATAGGGGTGAATGTGAGTGTGAATGGTTGTCTGTCTGTGTGTGTTGGCCTTGTGCAGGGTGTACCCCACCTCTTGCCTAAAATCAGCTGGGATTGGCTCCAGCTTCCCCCCCGTGACCCTGAACAGGATTAAGTGGCAGAAGATGAGTGAGTGATTGAAATATACACTAATAAAAACATACTTATGAATTCCATAACTATTTTATGGAATATATACTACATTTTTGCTAATAGATACTCACAAAATCCTACTTAGTGGACCTAAGAACTTCCAAATGAACAAAATTCTTCTAGCAACACAAAATAAGTGTTTTGCAAAGGCCATGTCACTCTCCATGTTGCAATTACATAAGACAAAATTCTTGGGCATCCTTAGGAACTCAGTAAATTAAAACTGTATATAAAAATAATTGCATGATAAGTATTAAAGTATTATATTCAGCTATAAACAGTACAACATGGATTTTCCAAGGAAATTGACTCGTAGCTTCATGGAGAACTTGTTACATTTCTTGTTTTTCTACAGGTGAACTCATAGACAGCCTCCATCCTCCAACAATGCTTTTTTTTTTTTAATCAGAAAAATCTCTTACATAATATGGTCCATTATTTAACAAAGTGAACAAATATTGCCAATTGTTTTTTTTTTTCTTTTTACACTAATAGGCATAAAATTGTTTATTAATGTAATATAAACTGTATAAATGCAGTTTGTCCAAAGCTTTTTCACCATCTGAGAATCCAGTTCTGTATGTGCACTGAAGTGTATTCCAGTAATAAGATACAATATTCTGAGCAATGGTATTCATAAGTAAGTTTTCATTAGTGTATTATTGCCTATAACTAGGTAGCACTGTTGCATCACAGCAACAAGGTCTGGGTTTGAGCCCTGTGGCTAACGGGACCTTCCTGTGTGGAGTTTACATGTTCTCCCCATGCCTGTGTGGGTTCCTCTGGGTACTCCGGTTTCCTCCCACAGTCCAAAGACATGCAGAGGCTACTCTAAATTGCCCATTGCTGTGAATGGCTGTCTGTTTCTATGCATTAACCCTGTGGTGGTTTGCCGAGGAGGCCTGGCATACCTCCAGTTCATCCCAAACATGTTCAATGGTGTTGAGGTCAGGGACATTGTCGTGCTGGAGCATGTTTGGGCTAGACCAGTTAGTTTCACTGCAGGGAACTTTAAAAGCTACAGCAAACAAAGATATTCTATACGATTGTGTGCTTTCGAACTTGGGGGCAACATATCACCATTATGGGCAGGTGTAGACAATCCTTTGGCCATATAGTGTAGTTGTCTAAAACTGTTATGGATTTGCCTACTGACTGACTGCTACACAATCTGTGAATCTGACTAGCTTCATTATGTTAAGGTTTGAGATGTTGGGCATGCTCGTTACAGTTGTAATGATCTATAGTTGGTTATGAGGTTCAGTTACTTTGCAAAACCCACATGCCTACATTCACATTCACCCCAGAGAAGCTGTGCGTCTGGGATGGGACCCAAAACAACATATTAAAAGTCTGTTTTCCAACGAGTGTTTAACATTCCTCCCATTAAAACCCAGTGTACTTGATTCTACCGTAGAATCCCACAGAAGCCACGCCTCACTGGACTGGACTCTGGGTGGTGTCTATGGGCAAGGGCTTCAGAGGAAAGTTTCATACTGGCTGTCCACCAAAAATAGTTTACATGAAATGAATTAACAGTGGGATATGGCAGTGAGATATCTCATCATTTTCTTTGCTAAAATTTCGCATTTCATATAGAGTGACAAATCATGTAGTCACGTTGGTAAACATTGATGCATTTTAACGAAATTTTAGGGGAGGCCAGGATTCTCATGTAGTCCCATTGTAAGCAATCCTCTGTGCTCTATAGGTTAGGTGATTGTGAAAATGAATGAATAAGAAAAACATCACTAAACTGTGAGGAACATAACTCCATAGACAGGCGCAATAATGTATAGAGAAACCATAGCAAGACTTTGCAAACAAACTACCAAAACAGAGCACATATACTGTACACTGCGACTAATGAGGAACAGGTTGAACTAATGATAAGGTGGGGCTGGTAGTTAGCAGAGCGCTCAGGAGAAACATCAGGAGAAAGAATGTTTTGTGAGATTGTCTATGCACAATACAGGCCTTTCCATCCTTCATAAAAATAACTAAAACTGAATCCAAAAAAAGCAAAAAGCTGATATTTTGTCCTCAAGCATACAGAAACACTTTTTAACAAATAGATTGTAGAAGATTTCAAAAAAAACAAAAAACAAGTAAAGTTTTCATATGTAGTGTATTTTTCTTTCAAAACCTGAAAACACTTGAAGAGCTCTGAACCACTCATTTCCTAACCCTACTCATTTCATCGTTATATATATTCATGTTTGTGCATGTGGACTGTGCTCTTAAATTCAGCCTGAGCTGGTCTTTGAAACAATTGATTTTGTTTTCCTTTAACCATTTCTGTGTTGGTTTGGATTTATGCTTGGTTCATTAACTTGCTAAAAGTTCTGTCCATCACCAAATCTTAACTTCTTGACAGAAGCATCTAGAAATAATACTAAAATATCCTGGTACTTAGGAGAGCTCTTGATGCCTTCAATCTTCAGAACTCCTGGACCACTAGCCGCAAAACAGCCCCAAAGCATCAATGATCTATCTCTGTATTTTAAAGTGGGTATTTGGTTTTCCCCATGGTGATGGATGATAGATTTTTCATGTGTGCAACCTCATAATATAATATAATATAATATAATATATATTATATCCCAGAGAAATAGGAGAGGGTCCGAGGCAACAATAAAATTCCTGCAGACACAAAGCAAGTTAAAAAAAAAAAAGATTATTTATTTACGGAGGCAAATCATTATAAAATATTCATTAGGGGTACCAACAAATGCACTGTATTCTTTATGGTAATGTTTGAAAGAAAAATATTGGAGATGGACTTTATTTCCCTGAAGTACAGGGTGGGTCATAGAAAAATTAGCCTGCCGCCAATACCGGTGCCATGCTCTTTGGAGGAGGCCGTAGCCCCTTTCTCTCCATCTGACGCCTCATATGTAGGTGCACTGGGCACCAGTTTCAGCATCTGTTGTGACTTTTGTTTAAGTTAAATAAAACTATTTATTTGCTCATTCACCTTATCTTCCTATTGCCGGAGACGGGCTACTTTTTCATGACCCACCATGTAGCTCAGTTTGATCAGGGTATTTTCAGAGTTACTGGCTTATCTGCACTGCTCTCAGTATTTTTCGACATAAGCACATTCCCCACAACTGTGCTGCTATTCAGTGTTCGGATTGCTTTCGGGAGAGTCTCTTCAAGTAAACATGCACACACTGACCTACATGTGCTTACAGCCCCCACACACACACACGCACATACAAACACAAACACAGTAGCATAGCTGTTCCAAAGCAACAACCAAAGCCGAACAAGACATCCTTCTAATCCGTCTATTAAGCAATAATTAACTTTGCAAAATGCCCTGAAAAATCCACATGCATGCAACTGAGAAAAAGCCAGTGTCTACCCAGCCATATGCAGATAAAATAGAAAATGTACTGTTTTCTGCACCAATTCCATAAAGGTTTTGGTAAAAAACCAAAGCTTATGATGAGAGATGCTTGTGGCAGTGATGAACTTTTTCACATGAATCGGATTAAACAGACTGATGATCCAGAGTATAAATATAGGACAGAAACAAGTCATGACATCACATGTGCCTTTACTTTACTTTGCCTTATTGGAGACGTGAAAAGTGAGATGTGGGAAAGATTAGACTTGTCCTGTTTGATATCATCACCAATTACACGTTTAGAAAAAAGACATAATTCAAAAGGTACAAAGTTAATGATCAGTAATGTCTTTATAGGGCACTAATTGACATACTAATTGAAATGCAAAATGTCAACCATAGTTGTGTTATTGGTTGGTATTAAAATATGTTGTAATGCAAGAATTTCTTTTTTTATGTTGAAAATCAAGTCAGTAGAGATACCATTTATGTCCACTTTTCCCCAAACAGTCTATAAATATAAAAAATATAACAAAAACACATGTGAAATCCTATCTGCATGTAGGAATTCTCCTGTAGTCCCACATGCTGTCACCTACAATTACTTTCTGAGGGCCACACTGGTATCAGTAGGGTTCTCAAGTGAATTAAAGGGTTATCGAATCTTGTCTTGCTGTTCTGATAGGACCATGAGTGCTGGAATAAAGCGTGTGTCTCAGGATCACAGTGGCTCTGGAATCCCTGTGCCCCGGACCACAAGCACCTTCTCCAAGCAGAACACTAAGTGCTCAAGTGGCAGCTTCCTGAGTTCACCTGCACAATATCAGCCAGGTGGACGAATGGCCTCCTTCTCATCATCCACCTGCAGCACTGCCAATTCTAAGGAGCTGCTGAAGGAAGCTTCATCAAGGATTCAGTACCAACTGCAGAAATCGACTCCACTCAAAACCTCATTTACCCACATGACTGGTTCTCGCTCTGCCTACAGCAGCCCACAGGTTCCTAAAAGGGATATGCTGCGCTCCAAAGACACATTGGACCTCCGTAAAGTTCCTGTGTCCCATGACAGGCTCGGAGACCTGACGAGGAACGGCAACAAAAACTGGAAATCTAATCTGGTACAATTCAAGAGTCTGGATAACGCAGTTGCTGCAACATCTTCTTGCGCGATGATGCAGGGGGTCCAGACAGGGAAAGCTCGTCTCAGGGCGACCAATGGGAATTTGATTTGGGGATCCTCTTCTGGTAATGGACCTGGCTTTAACAAGCAAGGAATCAAATTTAAAAATGGAAGCACTGAGAGAGACATGAACTCTTGCAAACGTACACCGCAGAAAACTGTAGGAAGTGAATCGCCTCATATGGCTGCAGTGGCACCATTCAGATTCAGGTATGATGACAGAACTAACGCACAAACAATAACTCTCAGAATAAAATTGACGCTGTTCATTTATATTACAGTTTTCATTATTGACCACTTGGATTTTTTATTAATACCCATGCCAAAGACCACAGTTAAGGTTACATTAAGTCATTATGTATGCATTTTCAGGTTTTGACCAACTTAATAGTGGTTTGTGTTATTTAGAAGCCATGTCCATGTCTCTGATCCCCAGGCTTCAGGTTCAGGATGATCCAGACATGTCTTCTTTGGAGGATGTAAGTGACTGTTCCTCAGACTCCATGGAAGTGTGCTGTGAAGATTTGGGTAAGCCTTTCCAAAATGATTCAGAGTTCATGACCAGAACCTTACACTTGCTCTGTGACCTATTATTAAAGGCCTTTGACTTGGAATGTGGACATAATGTCAGGCTGGCAAAATTAGATGTAATTACTGCCTGCGCAATTGCTAGGTGCAATGAGAGCATGCTATTTTGTCTCTGTTACCACATTCGGAGCCCTGCCATATTCAAGTCTAAGCACTGCTTAGAGCTGGCTGTGTCTTTTTTATGATACGTTTTTCATGATCATCACTTACAGTCTTGCGCAAAGGTTTGCAAAATAAAGAAGACCAATGAATTCAATTCATACCATTCTGTTTCACAGATGTTCCTTTATCACAAGTAACATAAATGGTGTAATAGTGCTTGGTAAGTGAATTGATACACTCTCCAGCCACTTTAATAAGAACGCGTTCATGCAAGTATCCATTCAGCCAATCACGTGACAACAGATGTAGGTCAAGAGCTTCAGTTAATGCTCACATCAAACATCACAATGGGGAAACATTTGCTCTCGGTGACTTTCACCATGGTTGTTGATCTAGTTTCAGTATTTAAAAAACTATAATTAATTTCCTGGAATTTTCACTCCCAGCAGTTCTTGCGTCTTGCTCTTACATGTTGCCTGGTCTTTTTCTGATTGTCTACGTCCCAGTTTTACTGAGCCTGTGGCCACTGTAGCCTCAGATTCCTGTCCTTGGATGACTGGAGAGGAACACAACAGCCCCTCCACCTAAGGTTTATTAAGTTGTGCATTCTAAGCTGATTTTCTATTCAGCACAGCTGTAAAGAGTGGTTATTTGAGATAGTGTATCCTTCCTATCAGCCCACACTGGTCTAGACATTCTCCTCTGACCTCTCTTATCAAAAAAGCCACAGAACTGCCACTCAAAAGATGTTTTTTTTCTGTTCTTTTTTTTTATTATCATTTTGTATAGACTACCTGGTTGTGCTTGAAAAGCCCTGGAGCAGCTTCTGAACTACTCAAACCAGCCCATCTGGACACAAAAGCCATGCTATGGTCACGGAGATCACATTTCCCCCCATTCCGATGTTGATTTGAACATTACATAAAGCTCTTGAAATGCACCTGCATGATTTTATGCACTGAGCTGCTGCTACATGATTGGCTGATTGGATAATTGCAGATGCTCCTATATCAGTTCCCTTTCTGAATGTGATATAAAAATATTTATTTTATTACAAAAAAAAGTAGCTTGTGGATCCTCACCAGTCTGATATTACTTTAATTTGACATTAGTACTATAAAGTTCGAGTTGGGTAAAGGCTGGAGGGGTGCGTTTTAGTAAGGTCACAATAAATCCTACATTGGCTTTTTTTTTTATGAATCAGGCAGACTATTTTCTTTCTTTACATTTCGAAATATTTAACTCTTGATGTTGGTGTCTTATGTTTTGGTTTGCAGGCTTGTCTCAAGAACGCCCACATTTAACTGATTTTAATTAATAATCTGCTTTAAATTATTTATGCTTGTGGATAAATTGCCATTAAATAGACTTTTCTTTGTTTCTCTTTCAAAATCCCTGAAGCATCTGCAGCTGTGTACATTTGCACTCATGAGTGCTATTACTTTTAATACGTTTCACGGACAATTAGATGTATAGATTGTACGGTGGTTTCTGTAAAGTATCATTGGCTTACACAAAGAAAACTGACACAAAACCAGCCTTACATTTTGAATCGATGTGTTAGTGTTAGTTAATTTTAGAGCAGATACCCACTCTGGAATGTGTAATGCAGAACTGTGGGTAGATTATGTCTGTTGTCATGTTTTCATTGTGTCAGTCCAGACTGCTTGATTCAGAGCAATTTGCCAGGACACATTCCTTCAGATCTCTTATCTCACTTGAATGCTGACAGATAATTCTGTCCAGATACCTTCCTTATCAAGAGCCAGATTTCCGACTCCAACAGATACACATACAAGGACGTAAAATATAGCATAAGTTTATTTTTGCCAAATATGAAATCTCATTTGTCAGTTCGATCCTTTGTTTTTGATCGAACAGGAAATTCTAATTAATTCCAGCCTTGTGTTTCTGTTTACTCTTGTAAATCTTAAGCTATAAATTAGCCGTGAGTCACATGGCTAGTGATACTATCTGAAAAGGAAAAAAGAAATGTTTTATTTGGAAAGTTTAATGGCTCCCTAGAATATTAGGCAACAGATAAAAGTTTATATTTATTTCCACAGTTGTCCAGGTTTAAAACGACATCATAATCCTTCAGTCTAGTGGTACTTTAAGCGTGCCAGCACTTAGTTGTGGGAATCAGCTCTTGGAAACCCTGTAATGATTTATGCTAACCATACACTAGAAGACTTTGAAAAGACTTTTAAAAGACTAAAGTCTGACACCCTCTCACATCTAACTACAATATGTCATTTGTCACAGAGTTATGCTTTTTCAAGCGATTATCTTTGATTTTGCAAAGACTGGGGATCTTGCAGGGTCACTATTTGCATGAGCCAAGACCAAACATAATATTAAACACAGATGATTTGATCTAAATATTAAGATGAGGAAAAGTCTGGCCTAAGACAGCTGTCCCGACCACCTTTCGCAAAATGATTGAGATGACAGGAGCATGCTACAATTCTTGCAAAACTCTCGTGATTTTATTCTGACATTGGAAACTTTTCTTGTGACAGTGAAAAGTCATTTCATATAAGATCAGAATTAGTTCTGAGCTCTACAGATTCTAAGTCTGGGCATATCTAGGCTATATCTTTGCCTTGGATAAGCCGTAGTGGGTTAACGGTGAATGTAATACTTTCCATTATGTTAATACAGTTATTGTTAAGGCTTTAGATTGGAACCTTATAGCCACTTACTTATTAATCCACATACATTTTGTGGCACTTTCTAAGCTTTGACAAAGCATGGGAAAACAAAGACTACACACTTTATTGTCTACTCCTACTTTCCCAGAGTTTCAACATCCATGGTGTAGTTTTGGAATATGATTAATCATTTCTGAGTGCCAGAAAAATACTCCCTGCTCTTTCACTGTTTTTCTAGGCCATCACTAACTGTGTTGCAAGAGGTTGTAAGTTTCATATGCAAGTTTTAGGCTCATTTGACTGAAAGAGAACATGAGTTTCTTTTTTGTTTGTTTGGTATTTTTTTTGCACCGGGTAATTTTTGGAATATATAGAACATAAGTTCCCATGACTACCTTTTCCCTTAGATACTTATTCACTTAATTATTTGTGACCCGTACTGACATAATGAGTCGGAATGCGCATAGGCTAATTATGAGCTAAGAGGCAAAACATAGTTTCAGTCGAAATGAGATTTTCTCAGAAATGAGTCCATAAAGCCCTCATTTATTGATCCCCATGATAAAACAGCAAGAAAACATCCCAAACTACTTTTATTTTAAGGCTTTGTTCATTAGGTTCATTTGTATATTTTCATTAATTAGTCCTTTGTCGTAATATTCCATGATAAATCCGTGTTTTTCACCGGGCCCTCGTGGCGAGACAGGGGAATCCCCCTACCCATGTTTGGTATCGTTGTGAAGCGTAGTTCCTCTACTTTCTGATAATACACATGGAATTTGCGATGGTGCTTTTATGAACCGATGGAGCGCGAGTTTCCAACCCCGATTAGACGTGGACGACTTCAGTTGGATGTAACTCGGTCATTTTTTGTCCAATTTCAACAAACCATGCCTCATTTTGAAGGTCTTTAGATGGACGATGTGGAAGTAACCATAACTCACTTTTGAAAATTTCCTCATTCTGACTCATTATGCCAGGACGGGTCATAAATGCGTCATCTTGCATGAACTATTTGGAAAAGTGATATGTTCAATTTTTTACAGTTACTTCTGTTAAGTGTATTAAAATGTGTTTTGCCTTTACTTTTTGATTCTCCGTTGTATAATCACAGATTTGAAAAAAGGAAAGAAAATAGGTTGCTTTTTGTTTATTAAAGAAAAACAATATTGTTGATGTGGATAGTTTGTGTAAGATGTGAAAGACATGGAAGTTTTTTTGTTCGGGGATGTTTATTTAATTTTTATGGATGGAGGCTCAGGTCCACACTTTTGTAAAGTTTCCCAGGACAGGCAGTTTACGCTTTGTTCTTTCTCAGTAAAGGAAAAAAATAGGCATTTTTGAAGATAAGAGGAAAAATGGAGATGTGAGTGAAATAACAACTATTTTTTGTTGCTATAATGTGAGTGATTATAGGAGCTAACATGGAACTGACCACTAAGATGCATGATGTGCTGTGCATGAAAAACTTCGCATGATAATGGCACTCTGCTTCACATCATGCTCCATCACTCCACCCCGGCGTGGATTATTTTCATATAACAACACCGTATGTTGTGTGTTATTCCTTACATTATACACTATGTTGATTTAGAGCAGGGGGGTCAAGGTGGTCCATAAAAGGGCCGCTGTGGGTGCGGGTTTTCATTCCAACCAAGCACAACTCACACCTGAGTTAAC
>JAQMCW010000035.1:17678817-17693724 GCA_030068335.1 Chrysichthys cranchii | reverse complement strand
CTGGGCCACTGCAAACCATTCATGTTTTTGTCTCCTAACCATTTCTTCACCAATTCTGCTGTGTGTTTTGGGTCGTTCTCATGCTGAAATGTCCACTGGTGCCCAAGGCCTAGTTTATCTGCACACTGCCTGATGTTGCTTAGAATCCTGATGCATTGCTCTTTTTTCATGATGATGTATACATATATATATATATATATATAATTAGTTTCCCTAGCAATAGCCCAAACCATACTATTTTCCCACTATGACCCTTAGGGGGCTCCGTAGTATCGAATGTTTTCGTGAGTGATCTATTTTCCCTTGCTGGGATCTCGTTGCTTTCCTGGCGCGTGACACTCCGTGCACGTGCAGTAGCACGCTGCGCGCGCCCCTCATTTACCCCGTGACGTAAAAGCGCAAGCAGTGGGCGGGCACCAGTAACCCCACGCGCGCTATATATACCAATATATATATATATATAAAGCCGCCCCCTCTTCAGAGACGCAGTCGAAGGTGTGAGGTTAGCGAGAAGGATCTTTCCTGCGGACAATCATGCCGGCCAAGCCAGCACCCATTAAGAAAGGGGTCAAGGCGGTGAAGAAGGAGGCGCCACCGCCGAAGCCTGAGCCTGCACCCAAGGCTCCTCCGGCTGAAGCGCCTCCAGCTGAAGCTCCACCCGCCGAGGCGGCACCTGTCCAGGCCCCTGCAGGTGAAGCTCCACCCGCCGAGGCCCCTGCAGCCGCCGCGGAAGCTCCAGCCGAGGCTCCCCCAGCGGAGGTGCCCAAAGACGGTACTGAACCCAATGACCCCGAACCTCCCTCTCTTTCCCCCCGGGCTCTGAAAACACACCTTCTTGTTTTATTTTTTCATTTCCTAAATGTAAACAGTGCTATTCAGTAGTGGGTTCAGTCCAGCCAGTCCTTGTTGAGCAGCACTGAGCAGCCAAAGAGAGTTCCCTGACGTTACAGTCTGTTCTTCAAGAGCTTGATTGCGAATTGGCATGAAAACAACAACTCAAAAGCGCCACAGCTGTCACTGGAATCCCTTTGAACACCTCTGCAGTAGTGTAGAAATCTTCTCTTTGAGAAGCAGGATGCCCATTTTGCTATTTTTACTCAGCTTTAAGAGGCGCTGCGAGGGATTATCAACATTGTGTTGGACATATTTGGCATCTACAGCTCCCAGAAAACAGCTGAGCATTATGAGGGCATGGGTTAGGGCTCAGCTTGACTTGGCTGGAATCTGAACCCGAGGCGCTCAGTATTGCCCATATGTTCGTCTTGCAGTGCCATTAGTTTTATTAAGAAAAAGTTCAAAATTGATACTTGTGTAACTGTATGCCAGGGTAATTATCCAACAACAAGGGCACAAAAAACACATAAAAGTGTGTTTGTAACAAAATCTCATGTGTTGAATTTATTCTTAATGTAGCCTGTGTTTATGTCCATCTGGTCCTAAGTGAGGCCAGGTAAGTATTAATTCAGTATCACAAGTCTTAATTTGGCCCTGAAACCTAGGTGTAAACTTAAACCCTGATGTGATCTTCAGCCTCTAGTTTGTCTGTGCCATAAATACCCTCCCTCCACTTGAGCACAATGCATCTCTGCATGTAAAACAGTATGATATAACGTTGCAAAATGACAAATTATATTCTCGTAGGCTGCTTAATCCACCAGATTAATGTCCTTTTCTGGTGTGGGTCCATTATTAATATAAGCTACTAACAGCATTTGTCTGTGCGCTTCCAAATTCCTGTTTAAAGCAATGTTATTCGTTTCCTGTCTTCCGAGTCCTCGCTTTAGTATTTGCATTTGCATTTTTATTGTGCGTTAATGTGTATTATATGTTGCATTATGCAAAGTTCAAGCCTTTTAATGTTCAACGCTTTTAATGTTGCCCTTTTATCGCATAGACCTTTTTAAAGTAATACCTAATATTTATCAATAAGCTGCTAGTGTTGGTAATAATGTTAAGTCAAGTTTTTTTCTTTGTCAGAATTCAGCTTTTTTTTTTTTTTTTTTTTAGGCCACATGTTAACAAAATCAGTCCTGGGGATCAGTTAGCCTACAGGTTTTCATTTTCCATCACTTCTCTCATCCACAGATCAGTTCTTAGACTACCAACCCTGTTCTTGGAGATTTACCTGACTGGAACCTTTAGTTCCATCCATAACCATGCCCAGCTGAACATCTAATCATTGCTTGAAGTCTTAAGGCAATCATTAAATGGTCAGGTGGGCATGTTTGATGCTGAGGTGGTGATGGACGTTGATGAATCGACTCACTATCCCCATGACTGGAGTTCACAACACTTTGCCTATACTCCTGTTTCACAGTCCAGTTTTAAGGAGATTACTGATAGTCCACCATTTTTGCTCCAGTGTACCTCTCAGCATAGATGTACCAAGTATTCAATGTTAACACTTGCATGGTTCATTTGTGTTTGCAGCCCATAAAGACTGGATTGGGAAACACTGCCTTATAGGGTTTATTCTTTGTTGCTAATTGTCCAGCTTTTTCAAAGCGTTCTGTTGCTTCATCCTTTTTCACTAATGCTTTAATGTCTGTAATCAGCTGATGCTGCCGCTGGCCAGGAAGGTGCTCCACCTGCTGAAGGAGAGGCTCCTGCTGATGGTTGAGTGCTATATTAGCACTGTGCTTTTCACACTGTGTAAGAAGATCACAAGTTAAAGCTTAAATGCAAAATGTGTCGAATGCCATATAATGTTAGACATTTGCATGCACTTATCCAGGATGCAAAACAAATCTGTACTAACAGCTTGCTCTGGTGACCATATTTACATAGTTAGTAACGGTGCATAAATGTTTGGTGTTTTCTGTATTCAAACACACGTGATTTTAATTAATCAGTGATATAACTGCTAGGTGTGTTGGAATAGAGATATTACCAAATTGTGCTGAGCATATTGTAGGTTGTGGAAATGTACAAGTACATTTTAACTCCATTCCACTCCATCTCAAAGCATCTGATGGTCAGGATTCTCCAACCTTTGATTACCTGCCATAGGTGTGTTGGGAGCTGGCCTCGGTCAGAAATGAACATTGTTTAAGAAGTTTTTAAGACCTTATGCACTGCCTCATTCTAAAAGGAAAATCGGCTTGCTATCTGCTGCTTCTAATAAAGCCTTGCTTATTTAACAACAGCCCCTGCTGTGGAAGCTCCACCAGCTGAGGAGATCAAAGCTCCTACACCCCCTCCTTCTGCAGGTAAATCATGTGCTTTCTGCTTCTCCACCTCATTATTCACTACTGTGGGCCTTTTGGGTGATATTCCTGTGGATTTGCTCTGCCTAAGTGCCCCAAGGTGTGAATGAGAGAGAGATAAAGTGTGTGTGTGTGTGTGTGTGTGTGTGGTGGATGGATTAAATCCCATCCGTGGTCTATTCCTGCCTCACGCTTAATGTTCCTGGGATAGGCTAACCAAGATCAAGCAATTACTGAAGACGAATAACTGAACAAACTTTGTAATTTTGAACCATGCTTGCTCTCCCAGAGCCCACCAGCGAGCCTCTTGAGCTGGTTGTAGAGGATGTCAATGATGTTTCGGTCACAATCCAGTGGAGACCTCCTGCTACCATTGGGAATGCTGGCTTGGATGGATACACTGTGGAATGCTGCAAGGAAGGAAGTAAGTCTCTGTACGTTTCGAAAACCTCTCACACTATGGGATGGTCTGTGAACAGTATGTGAACCCAAGACATATCAGATCAAACCCAACATATAAAATCTGGTAAGCCACCCTACATTTGCAGTGCATAAGATTCTTCGCATCTTTTAAAGACACAAGAAAGATTTGGCTGATCATTCGAAGAACCACGTACCACCAAAGCACCCTGCATTGCAGTGAGGAGTAACGTACTGTAACATACAGGTTCACTGGTTGGTCAGACTTCTCAGTTGCATCTGTCCCCAAAGTGTCACCACTAGATTTATACCCACAGCTATTTCATTGCCCTGTACAGAGTGAGGCATTTGTCTCATTAGCACTGCCTTGGGGAAAAATAATATATAAAATTTAAATCATTTTAATCATTTTTTTGCAGTGTAGTTTAGACTGCTTCACACCAAATCCACTGATATATTCTGAAATCGTTTCTATATCCAAAGCAATATCCTTAAAATTGCTCTCAGTTCTCAATAAATTAAATAGAAATTGCTTCTTGGTCAGTTCTTGCCCTGAGCTGATTATGCACTGGGTCTGAATTACCAGTCTTTATTCTTAGGCATGCAGCCTCACATTTTCTTGCACATAAATGGAACTGTTTTGAAATTGTGTTTCTTATAGCTGGTGATTGGAAGGCTGTTAATGAGGAGCTCTCCATTTCCTGCCGTTATGTCATTAAGAACCAGACCACCGGTGACCGTCTCAACATCAGGGTGGTGGCTGTGAATGCTGGTGGTCGCAGCCCCCCTGCCACTTTACCTGATGCCGTCCTGGTTAGAGAAGTCGTTGGTAAGTGCAGGTTTCCTGGCCAAGAAATTACACCTTTCTGCTACTGAAAGCAAATCTGAGTTGAGACGTGCTGATTATGTTCTGGGATGTTGCATAAGTGTCCTGTACATATTTCTGTAGCATACGCTTTCCAAAAGACATAAAACTGCCAATGGGTGTTGGGCAAAGGACTTGCATAAGTTCTCCAAAGTGTTGGTAAAGGTTAGCAGGAACATTTTAAACTGGTTATGTAAGGCAGTGTTCTCAATGTGGCACATGTGAAGCAATTTTTTAATATTTTATTTTATAATATTGTTGTAAATCAAAAGCCACTATTATCAAAATTGTTATATTGAGCTCTTATAGTTCTTTGCTGTTTTTTTACTTAAATTCAGTGTCCAAACTTGAACACGCAGGCTAATACAAAATGTCAACTTATAAATAGAAAGTATAATAAAAACATCTATGGGTTTAAAAGATACCCAGAAATGGTATTTTACATGTTTAAAACAATGAGACTAATATTTGAATAGTTGGATTATGTTCATAATTTTGTGTTAAAGAGGTCCGTGGAAGTTTACAGTTAAAGTAGCTCCTGGCTGCGAGACGTTTGAAACCCCTTGGGGACATGCTTGGCTCAGGCTCACTGATGGGGTTGTCTTACAAAATTGAATACATTTAGAATGTTGTTAATCATATGATGTACCTTGAACACCACCAGGAGCCAATTTAGTGGCAGAAAAAAGTATCTGGTTGTATTCAAGGTTTTGTTTCCCCCCCAAGAACAGAACATTTGCTCAGGAGGATTACAAGCAGTTGTGAAAGATTGGCTTAACCGTGCAATTAAATGAACCTAAAGAAAGAAAGCATACATTCCAAATGGAAAGTTGAGCTATATTGGAAGGTAACTCGATTCCATTCTACGCACTTTTGCTGCGCAATACGCACATGGACTGGTGTACAGTGGCAGGGTCTTTTCTAATCTTGATGGCACAATGGAGATTGGCATCTTATGAATTAGCTCCACAGATAAGTACGACAATCCTAGTCACAAATCATGGGAAAATTGCTGGGAAGTGCTTTTCATTAACACGGATTACATGTGGAAGGTTTTACATGGCTTCGACAAACTGCATTCTGGAGCGGTGTCAAGCTACTTACCCCAAGAGCGATGGTGACAAATGTGAACAGTTCATGCGCAGGGGGTGGGTGACATTCCCATGTGTTCTCACAGCGTGTCACAGCTGAGGGTATCTTGAGGTAGCATTTGCCAAGGACGCGGCATTTATCTGGAAACGGGCCATGGATACGGAAAGGCAGAACACAGAAAAAGCCACTGATACAGGTGTTCAAACAGCCAGTGATGTTTAGTGAAGGTTTTTTAAGGAAATGGTTAATTTAATTACAGAAACACATGTACAGTAATGCTAGCTAGCAGCAATTTGGCAACAAACCCCAGGGACTCCAGTGTATATCAACTTACACCAAGACTTTATGGCTGCATGTGTGGTCTTGTTGGCACTGTAAGTGCAAAGGGAAAATAAGAGTGCTCTTGCTAAGATGACATTTACACAATGCTAAGCCTTAAAAAACTATAATATCAGTGGAGTCTGTTTGCCTTGGTCTATAAAATAATTTTGCGAAATCCTATCTAAAGTAACGTTTTTTCCTTATATTTGCTCCTGGAGCTTAGAGTTTGGTTACAGAACGTAACTCAAGCTCTCCATCATACATCATAAAAGGGTAGGATGTGTCAGACTGGCCTATTTACAGCTGTGATGAGATGAACAGGCCTGTGCTCAGCATGTCCGACGGCCCAAAGTAGATTTGCACAACAGTTTTCAGATAAGTTAGCAATTAGTGTGGCAGAGAACTGGACTTATGATATCATGAGCATTTCTTACCAGGCTAATATGAGCTTTAATTTCGTTTCAGTGACTCAGCTTTTCAGCTTTTTTTAAAAACCCAAATCACCAGACAGTAATTCACGAACAGGTGCAGGCGAATTTAAACCGATTAATATGTGTTGTTCTTAAAGCTAGAAAAGACGAGCAATCTAATTTTTACTCCGAAGGTCATGCACTTAAAGGTGACATTTCAAAAGTGACATGCATATTGGTCTGAACTGCACGTATAAAGGTAAAATATCACCTTTATAATTGAGGAGTCAATACCAAAAGGACGGCAAATAGATAAACAGCACAAATTAAATTAAAAAATAGAATATATCATTATTTTGCATGTTCATGTGGGTTTTCTCCTGGTTCTCTAGTTTATTTCCACCACACTCATGTGAATGATGGGCTGGTGTTGCATGCAGAACGTCCCGCCTCGTACCCAGTGCTCCTGGGGAAACACTCTGGATCCAGTGCAACCCTGACCAGGCTAAATAGCTCCTGAAGATAAATGAATGAATGAATTTTGTTGTTCTTGTCCCCTATAGATCGTCCCAAGATTCATCTGCCACGTGTCCTGAGGCAGCGTTATGTGGTGATGGCTGGAGAGAAAGTCAACCTTGTCATCCCGTTCACTGTACGTGAGCCTTAAATCTTCAGCAGAATTTTGTTTAATGACAAGTTCAGGAACCCAGTCAGTGCTCTGGAGTTACTCCTTGCAATTGAATATTCAGGGTCGTTTTCTCCTTTACAGGGGAAACCCCAGCCTGTCGTTACCTGGACAAAGGATGGACAGCCCATTGACCCCAAGAGAGTGAACATCCGCAGCACTGAACGAGACAGCATCTTCTTCATCCGTGTATCTGAGCGAGCTGACTCCGGTGTCTATGAGATGTGTGTGAAAGTGGACAACTTTGATGACAAAGCCCAGCTGACTCTGCAGATTACTGGTGAGCTTAGAGTTTGTGGCTTAACATCATGACCAAAGATTTAACACCATTACACCTTCTGAAATTTATTTTCTTCTGAGATTCATAGGCTAAGACCTGTTGATGGTTTGATTATGTGGTCACTGTTTGTTTCTCCAACCTGATCTAAGTAAGAGGTTAAAATATCAAATTGGTGAAGAGCATTTTACGATTTGCAAGAGAAAAAGTTTGCAAATTAACCCTAATCCGTTCCTCCACCCGTCCATTTCCAAGCCGCTTTATCCTGTTCAGGTTTGCGGGGGTGATGGAGCCAATCTCGGCTGACTTTTGGCAAGAGGCGGGGTACACCATGGGCAGGTCGCCATGACACCTATGAACAGTTTAGGGTAGCCAATCCACCTAACGTGCATGTCTTTGGACTGTGGGAGTAAATCGGAGTATCCAGGAAACGGGGAGAACATGCAAGCTCCATGCAGAATGGCACCCAGGCCAACCCAGGGATCAAACCCAGGACCTTCTTGCTGTGATGTGACAGTGCTAACCACCACACCACCATGCCGCCCTAATCCTTAATTTGCAATGCCACATTTTGTCTTTAATCATAATGTTAGTTCTTTGTTAGTGTTTGGCTCTGCTAAGGTGTTCTGTTTGTACTGATTCACAGAACTGCCAGGTCCACCAGCAAGCATAAAGATTGTCGACACCTGGGGGTTCAATGTTGCTTTGGAATGGACCGAGCCAAGGGATAATGGAAACACAACTATCACTGGATACACAGTGCAGAAGGCTGACAAAAAGACTGGCGTAAGGGCTCCTCCTTATTTTATTTAATCATAATGGTCACTGCAGTCATATAGATTTGCTGTTTTGTGTCTGGCAAGAGTTGTTTTTTTATGTTGGAAACTGACCGTGGTTGCACAGTACAGTATACATGTCCATATGTGTACATTAGTCTTCTTCCACTACTTCAATTTTACCACTGAAATATGCTAATGTAAAATACATATTCAGTCATTTCTGGAGAATGTAAATTCAAGGACTTCTGTGGCTGATTTGAATTTATTTTATTAACTATAAGCTGTAATATTAAAAGTGCTTCATCATGACCAGTGGTAAGCTGACATGAAGGTTTTGTAGAGCTTTTAGGAACCCAATATTTTACATCGAAGACAAGCCAGTAATTTGCTGCTTATTGAAATGCATTACTGGCTTTTTAGGAATATTAGACTTGGCCCATATAACTCATCAGTAATTTGTACTCATCCAGTGTTGCTGTTTCCTTTCCACAGGACTGGTTCACAGTGCTGGAACACTATCACAGGCTGAATGCCACTGTCTCAGACCTGATCATGGGAAATACTTATGCTTTCAGGGTCTTCTCTGAGAACAAGTGTGGAATCAGTGAGGACGCCACTATTACAAAGGCCTTTGCCACCATCCAGAAGACAAGTAAGACTAATTGTTTCATTACTATATGAGCTGTATTTGGTAGCATATGCTAGGTCCCTCATGGATACAGACTGACCAGAGATATTCATAGACATCCATTAGTGGGTCACCTTGGCCTGACTTACAATATATGGCCTATAAAAATGATATTCCAATTTATATTGGTCTATATATGTCCATTCAGTTGTATTCTGATTTGGCCTACCTTTTTTTTGTTGTATGTTTCACACCTGGTACATTAACACAATTTTCGACATCTCAAGAAGATGAGTTAAAAACATTGATGTCTATTTGATATCATCATGTATGTCTTTCAAGCAGATGCTCTCTGGGAAGTTAGAAATAAAAAATGTTTAGAACATCCAGTGGAATGGTGATGCTGCATTTTTAGGATGAGGTAAAAAAAAGAAAAAGAAAAAAGAGATGGGACATGTCTGACACTGATGTTATTTTGCGATCAGGTATTGAATATAAACCACCAGACTACAAGGAGCATAACTTCAGTGAGGCCCCCAAGTTCACCACCAACATGCCAGACCGCTGCACCACTGTGGGCTACACCACCAAGCTGCTGTGCTCTGTCAGAGGATTCCCTAAGGCATGTTGGCTCTCTTTACCCTTATTGCTTTAGTTCAGATTAGTCTGTATATAGGAGTGCATGGAGTGAGCAAGAAGAAGTAGACTATCCATCCAACCTTCACTGGCACTAAACGCCAATTGCAAAGGGCACTATTCATGACGTCCATTATCACAACTTCCTAGAGAGTCGGGCATAGTGTTCCAAGATGCTTGTCATGTACTGCATTCCAGGTTTTTCCCACTTCTGTCTAACAGCATTCTATGTTAGTGCTGACGAGCCCTTTCACACGAAGACTTACTTTTAGAAGTCTTTTAGAAAGAGGTTTACGTTATGTGCCAAAGTAAAATTACACATCAAACAGAACAATGAAATATCCATCCATCCATTATCTATACCACATATCTGTCAGGGTCACAGGGAAGCTAGAGCCAGTCCTATCTTACATTGGATAGGTCGCAGGGCTAACAAACACAGAGACCAACAACCATTCACATTCACACCTATGAGCAATTTAGAGAGTAGCCTAAATTGCATGTCTTTGGGAGGAAACCCATGCAAACACTCCACACAGAAAGGACCCATTCAGCCAGCAGGTTTGAACCCAGAACCTGAAGTAGAAAAAACATAGTCAAAAAGTTGACAATCATAGATATTTGTGTATTAATATCTTGTGATCTACAGGCAGCAGTAAGCCACCATTGTGTGGTTGTAAAGGTAAAATATGACCGGCTACTGGAAACTGGCAACCAGCTCATCTTAGTCGATAGCAAGAGCTCTTGGGATGGACATTAAATAGAATAAATTCACACTGGTGAGAACTAGATGAGTGGCATTGTTGCTGGTAGCCAAGAGAGGCCCCTGACAGCGATCATGCTATTTAACACCCAAGGCCTCTTATAAGCAAGTATAACAGGAATGCATATTAGGGCTCTTGGAACTATGTTACTTTGATTTATCCATCAACAAGCTATCAACAAATAATGATACATTTCAGAGTCCTATCCTTTTAAGAGATAACAGTGAAAAGTCATATGTCTGCAAGGAGTATGGACAAAATCACTTATTTTCCTTTTATTTTCCCTTTCCTCTCTCTGCAGCCCAAGATTCAGTGGATGAAGAACCAGATGATTATCGGTGATGACCCCAAGTACAGGCAGATCAACAACCAGGGCATCTGCTCTCTGGAGATCCGCAAGCCCGGTAACTTTGATGGCGGCGTGTACACTTGCAAGGCCGTCAATGAACATGGTGAGGCGGTAGTTTCCTGCAAGCTGGATGTCAAACGTAAGTCGACCAAGGGATAAGAAGTGTAACAGGTGTTAATAAACAATGCACGGCTTGTTTTTGCAGTAGGTTTTAGCAAAGTGTCTGAGGTTAATGATTATCTATAGCTGACAACTCAAATAGGGACTGTATTGACTTTCATGGTTGTCTTTGCACTAAACAAATGCAGAATTAATCAGATTTGGTGATCTCCTACAAAATGCATTAAACTAAAGCAATATAGCAATATATTATAGTTATTTTATAGTAGTGTTAAATAACACAGTCCTTATGAATGCTTGAATCTGAACAGCCCGGATCTGAGAGTGTTTCCAGACTTAATTCAGATCACAGGTTTATATTAATTAAATTGCAGATTGAAAAGAGACGAACAGTTTAATCTTATTATTTAACAAAAGAAAATGTATGACTATGGATATGGTGAAACTTTCTGTAAGTAGGCTTATTTAGTATTTATGGAAGGGGTCCCAGGTATCAGTGCTTAGGAACAGTTGGAAGTTTTTCTGTTTCTGGTTTCTTGGTAACACGACGAATGTGACCAAAAAAAAAAAATGCTGTGGTAGAAGAGGAAAAAACTTCCACGTCAGGTGGTAAGAGTAACTCTGGTGTGTATCAAGCCATATCATGATAACTCCCAGTGGATTATTTTCCTATAACAGCATGTCCTGTTGTGTTTTATATCTTATGTAATCCAGTGTAAGCCACGTTAATGGTCTTATTAATGTTGATGTGCTTCCTGTTGTAGTGTTAATAATGTTCTCACTTGGTTGACGCTTCGCTTTTGGCTTTAGTTGTGTTTTACATGCTGTTAACCCCTGGGGTTAATTCATAAATCATGTGAAATGCTCCAGATCACCTGTAGTGTGTGTTGACATTTGTGTGACGCTGGACTCATTTAGCATGTTAGACCTGTTTTGATTGAATAACATCTCACTTATTCGTACTTAGCCTAACTTGGAATGTTGTTTTCTTCCCTTACAGAGGCAGTGATTCATGATGCTGATAAAAAATAAGGTAAAAACCATGTTCAGATCAGTGTTTGTTCCTTTATGTAAGCATGTAATCTCATGATTAGATATACACTATTTCTTGCCACTTCGTCAATAAATGTGACTGCGAATCCTGATCAATTCATCTTCTACTGCGAGCATTTCTTATTGGTATTTCAAGATGCACACTCAAGGGACTAATACTTGTCTGGCCATAAGAGGCTGAGGTGTTCCAGATAAGCAATTTAGAGTCCTAAGTACTTTACATCTATTTGGGTCTTGACAACTGTCTCTCCCCCTAACCCCATCCCCATCCCCCATATGCTGACCTTATATGGTGGGCGCTAAATTTAGATAGCGCAGTCTGTGCCGCTGCAAGGTTCGGAGTTGTACTGCTATGCAAATTAAATCTGGTGTGGCTCCATATGTGTACAACAGGAAAGGAAATCACATTTCCCTGACTCAGCACCCAGCTCCCCATTAGGCCCGAGGGAGCCTACCGTCACGCACAGGAAGCTCTTTCACTAATAAACTCTTCTGCCTACATTCACTGCGTGAAAATTAAAATTCTCTCTGAAGGCAGAATCACAATTATTTATGTTCATGGGGTGACTGTTGTGTTGTGTAATAATGCTAATGTATATGAAATTGCTTTCAAAAGTAAAAACAAAAACAAGTAAAAAACACGATAGAACCCACCACCATTTATGTTGCTTCGGTGGTCATAATTATTACTAGAAGCCGTTTTCACCTGCTTGTTTTACATTTCTCCTACGTTTGTTCCAGTCCCTAATTCGGAGAAGCAGGATCAGTTTGCTCAAAAGGTAAGGCTATGCATTTGTGCTCAGTCTGCCTGTAGAGCATCATGCCAAGTATAACGCATGTAATATGATGATTTGTTGTCAAATGTGATCTGATATGACGTTTTAATTAGTTTGTTTAGGATTTTGAAGACGCTGGATGCTGATGCACAAAGTAAAAGAAAACATGAACTGTACATATAAAGGAAATAACCAGGGACATTTATTGTCTTTTTCTTATGTAACACTTTGACTCTCAAATACAGCAGGTACACTATCGCCTACCTGCGGTTGAGACAGCTGTTTATTTGTTTCTATTTATGTAGGTATCTTCTGATACCTGGCACTGTCCTTATGTTTAAGACTGGTCAAGTTTTTGCCTGTTATTGGGATCATCTGCAGAAAATGGGAAACGTTTCAGTGTTTGTTAAGAATAAATTCATGCCTTCAGTTTGTTCTCATTGTTTTTCTTTTGGTGCATCCATTATGATTACAGATTTATAGTGTGCACATGCATTACTCATTATTATGAGACAGTGGGAAAGTTGTGGGAAGGCTAAATATGTGGTGCCTCTGTGATGTATGGCTGGGGCTCATAGGTTTTATTATTTTTTTTAAAGAAATAGTAACTACAGTTATTATTTAGTTATGAGCCCAAGAGACTTGCCATTTGGTATGAAAGGTTTTAAAATTATGGCCTTGTAGGAAGTTACATTTCTAGGGTAAAGCTCACAAAATTAATAACAAGTTATTTTAATAAATGTAGGAAAAGTGCTGTTACGATAAGGAATGTTTCAGTTTAACTGTTTGGCAAGCTATTTTCATTTTTAAATGGAATTTTCATATTTACCTAATGTGTTTTAATATTACATTAGATGAAACACTTCTGGGAATTGTCTTACACTGAAAAGTGTGCCTGGCTTTAAAATGTTTGATTCCTCTGGTCTCTGATGTGAAATGGAATAAAAGAGCAATAAGACATGTAGCAAATTTGTGCCAGATGTATTCCTACTGAGCCATGGAAGCCTTTGTAACAAACAGATGAAGCTATAAGCAGCAGGGTCATTTCAGGTTCTACACATAGACAACCTTGAACTGAGCAAAGCCATGAACAGAAATAGAGTATCTAGACCATCTTGCACATGGATACCATTCATATAACCTTCACTGGTACTTAACGCCAAATGCAAAGGGCACGATGCGTGACGTCCATTATCACAACTTCCTAGAGCGTCAGGCATAGTGTTACAAGATGTTTGTCATGTATTGGATTCCGTGTTTTTCCCACTTCAGTATAACCGCATACCATATTAGTGTTGACCAGCACTTTCACATGAAGAATTACTTTTAGAATGATACTTTAAGAGGTTTACATTATGTGCAATATAAAATCAACCAGAACAATAAAATATCCATCCATTCATTTATCTATACAACTTGGGGAAACACGGAGCTCATCACAGAAGAGGCAGGGAACACCCTGGACATGTCGCTAATCTACCACAGGACTAACACTGAGACCAACAAACATCCACATTGTGAAAGGCTCCAGTCAGCCAGCAGGTTTGATCTCAGAGCCGGCTGCTGCAAGTGCCACCCACAATATACTATACTAAATATGCATATTAGTAAAAATGAGTAAATGCATATAGAATGATTCAAAAAAAGCATTTAGGCTTTATAACACTAAAAATAAAACCAAATACTTCATTTTAGCCATATAGCCCAGTGTTTCTCAATCAGTTCAGTACATTTTTATTTGTATAGGGCTTTTAACAATGAACACTGTCACAAAGCAGCTGTGCTTAAATATAGAAATTACAGATATAAATGTTAAACATATGAATGTATACATTCATCTCTAATGACCAAGCCAGACCAAGGAAAAACTCCCTGAAACAACAGGCAGAAACCTTGAAAGAAAAGGCAGCCCGTCCTCATCAGGATGATGCCAGATAGTCTGATTACAGATAATTCCATAAATCTAAAATTGTGTTGAATGTTCAAAACATGGTCAAAATTGTATCCAGGGAATTCACTGTAGTTTTAACAATCCTACTCCTGGAGCCCCCCTGTCTTTCATTTATCTATCCTTGCTCTGAACACACACAATTAGTGTGAAATTAGTGTGATTAACATGTAATTGATGAAATCAGGTGTGCTCAGCTAATCAGAAGTGCCACGGATGAGTTCAGGCAGGTAGGTAGGGCGGGGAAAATGGTGGTGTAGCACTATGGGCCCTTTTACAAAAAAAAACAACAACAACAAAAAAAAACAACTTTACAGTGGATTATTCCCTACAGAAACATGTGCACTATCACCTTTGCTCAGTCACAATGGGAATATTTTTCACCTCTTGTTTTGCCAAGATTATTTTTCAAAGATACAGCAGATATGTCCAGAATTGTTAAGGACCACTTAACAGTGAAAGACTCCAAGCTAAATGAAGTACTGTATATATACACTACCGTTCAAAAGTTTGGGGTCACTTTGAAATGTCCTTATTTTTGAAAGAAAAACACAGTTTGTTTCAATGAAGATAACGTT
>JAQMCW010000035.1:17661921-17674099 GCA_030068335.1 Chrysichthys cranchii | reverse complement strand
CTCTCACACACACACACACACACACACACACACACACACACACACACACAGCTTTGTATTTATGTCTTTGTGGGGATGTCCCATTGCTTTCTACAGGCATAACAACCCTTAAGGTTAACTTACCCAACCCTAACCTTACCCATAAGTAACCAATCAAAATATAAGACTTTTGCCTATTTCAGTTGGGTTTTTTAAAAATTTTATTTAATTTTATTGTTTTCACAGATTTGTGGAATATTGAGGGGACAGGAAAAGTGTCCTCACATGGTAAAAAATAACAGGCTCCTATCACATTGTGGGGACACTGTGTCCTCGCAATATATTAAAAACATGGTTTTTACACACACACACACACACACACACACACACACACACGCACTCTGTGGGATGCTGAGTGAGCAGGGGAATCTGCGGCCAGTCTCCTGGCAGCCCCACCTCCTACACACACACACACACACACACAAACACACACACACACACACACACTGCTCACTTCCAGCTGGAGTCCGATATTACATCGATACGTCTCCTAAACCGTACACTAGCCTCCTAATTAGTGTGCCTGGATAGTCCGCATCAGTAATGCCGCAGTTTATGACATACTGTTGAGTAGGGTGTCATGCGGTTTGGGACGGAACCCAGGCTACATGTTGACTAATGTAGTAGGCAAACCAGAGAACTACTGTAGGAGAAGCAAGGGGTGGGGCCACCTCAGAGCGCGTGCGGCGAAAAAAACCAAAAAAACCAAAAAACCCCTCCAAGTCGACCAATCGGAACGAAGGATAGTTTTAGTTAGCCAATCAGAGCGCGCTGCCGGGAAATACAGCAGCGAAACGCTGGAGGCTGCGATGCTGAGAGACGACTGCGGTGTGTGAGAATGGAAACGTGTGTTTCTGCGTCTGCGCATCCGCCGGTCCCAACACTGAGCGCCGTGACTCGAGGCCACTGCTATCCGGAGCGTGTGTGTGTGTGTGTGTGAGTGTGTGTGTGTGAATGTGGGGGACCTTAAGAGGAGGCGAAGAAGAAGAGAAAACCCGACCAACACTGCAAAAAACAAAACCAACAAAAAAACAAAACAACCAAACAACTATCATTTGTTTTGTTTGTTTGTTTTAAATGTATACACATATTTAAGGAGGATAAACCAAAGTGCAGTGAAATTTCAGCTTTCCTTTTCGCAGAGCCGCTCAGAGTGTCCTGCCGCATTTTGGCCAAGTTTACTCTCCCTCCTCCCTCCTTCCTTTTCCGGCTCCAGCTCCTGTCGCAGTCCTCCTCAGCACAAGGTAAGCATCCTCTTCCCTCTGCACAAGTGCTTTTTCCCCTTTCAGGTCATGCTTTAGGCTTCTGAGTTTGTTTTTTTGTTGTTATTATTATTATTATTATTATTATTTTTTTTTTTTATAAATCAGCAACCCTGTTGGTTTTTTCCTCCCATCTCTCTCTCTTTCTCTTTCTCTTTCTCTCTTTTTTTTCTTTGAAGTTGGTCAGAGACAATGAAATAGAGGACTGAACTGGTGCATGGATGGGGGTTGGGGTGGAGGGTGATGGAGGAGATGGAGGAGATGTGGGGAAGCGGGGAGGGGGAGGCTTCGCTCCAGTCCAACTTTATGTCCCCGCCCAACCAAAGTCTGAGCTCTGCAGTGTCTGATTACATAAGAGCAGCCAATGTGTGGAGAATGCACAATAAGGCTCGGACAGGGTGGAACTGCTCGATAACTCCCCAGCCAACCCAAGAGATACACAGGACAGGACAGGACAGGACAGGGAGGTATACCAGCCACACATGGTTAGGCTGCACGGTTGAGATCTAGAGGACGGTTAGGGTTGTGTATAAAGGTTTATGATTTCCTTCAGCCTAACTGAGCCTGCGAGTGTTCAGAAAAATGTGGAGTTGCCTCACTGAACTAGAGCTGATAACAGATTATAGACAAGATGTAGCAGAAGTCTTGAAAAGGGAGACCGATAAAAGTGTAAGCCATACATCAAACTACTGTTTTCATCGATCTATCTATTTATCTATCTATCTATCTATCTATCTATCTATCTATCTATCTGCTGATGAAGCTAGGTCGGTCGCATTTTGCTGAGGCAGCTCTTCTTCTGAGCAGCTCTCACACTGATGAGCTTCACTCCCATAAATCTTGGTCTTCTGCTTCCCATTGAGAAAATGTCATGCGAAAGAATTGAATATTTTCTTATCTTCTAATATTCTCTTGCGCGCACTCTCTCTCTCTCTATATTTATATATATCTTTTGGTTGTGTTCATTTGATTGTGGTTGTGTGCGTGTATGTATATGTGTGTTGTGCGAGTTGTTCATTCAGTTCTTGTGTGAAGGGTGGTTTTTAAAGCAGACCGGTCTGAGGTGAACGATAAGCAATCACTAGCATTGTGCATCCGATTCAATAAATCTCTCGGCGCTGCCCCAGTGTAGAAATTCCCTGCCGGCACAATGGGGTCTGCAGTGGTGTGATGAAAAAGGAAAGCAATTCAGGAGGTAATCTCATCGATTGCAGGGGATCAGGGTGAACAGCTGGAGAGGTATGAGACTGGGCGGGGGGGTTGGAGAGGGTGCGAGTTATGCGCATGCATGTATCTATGAATGTATGTTTCAGTTCTGTTCTTGCGGGCCAGGTGTAATGAAGGGACTGGCTGAGATAGAAAGCAGAGCCCCTTGAAGGAGGCAACACACACACACACACACACACACACACACACACACATCATCTACTGGAATCTCAATTGTGTTGGCCAGGTGGTATTGTGTGTGTGTGTGTGTGTGTGTGTTTGCACAGAGCATGGAGGGGAAACAACTCATCCAGGTTATGTCTTTAAAAGGAATATCTAGTTGATGGCTCATGAAATTGAATCGGGTTTCCCTGTGGTAATAATGCTGCAGTTCGCACTGTGTATCAGGGTCATTTGTGTGTATCATTCAAATTATCAGAGAGAGAATGAAGAAAATAATAAAACAAATAAATAATAAATAATAATAATAACAAAGAGGTAACATAAGGGTGGCACGTTGGTGCAGTGGGTAGCATTGTCGCCTCGCAGCTCCAGGTTCCCCTCCAGGATTGAGCCTGAGCTCAGGTTACTGTTTGTGCGGCATTTCAGATGTTCTCTCGTGACTGCGTGGGTTTCCTCTAGGTTCTCCGGTTTCCTCCCACAACCTCACACCCAGCATACATTTCTGACTCATACCTAGTGTTCCTAGGCTCTGGATCCTCCATGACCCTGAACAGGATGAAGAAAGAATGCTAAAGGAAAAGAGAAATGCAAACATGGAAGTTCACAGTTTTTTTTCATTGAAATCAGAGATTTTCTTAGGTGTTTGCATATAAAAATGATTTTCATAGAAAAAAATGCCTGAAGCAACTATGCGCTGAGACATCTTGCCTGATGCATTTTGACACCCTGTTGTTGATTATTTTCTTAAATGATCCTGTCTCGATTTATTCCTCTGACACCACCACCATTTCACCAGTACTATTTTTTTTTTTACTTATTACAAAACTATACATTTCAGCCGTTCAGAGTTATGTTTAATGTTGAGGAACATCCACAAAACAGGTTAGTTCTTGTTGTCATTTAAGGTATAGCAACTATAAACAGTCAAATGAATAAGCTTGTCATCTTACCAAGAAACCGGAAAATGCTGTGGAACACTTCAGTCAGTCAGCTTTATCTCTGACTGTTATACAGTTCACACTGGAGTCTCCTTCCATAAATGTTAAATAAACGTCTCGATACCGCAAGTTTCAATATCAACTACAGTGGTACCTTGACTTACGAGTTTAATTCCTTCTGTGATGGAGTTCGTAACTTAAATTACTTGTATGTCAAATCAGTTTTCTCCATTGAAACAAATTGAAATGCCAGTAATCCATTTTGGGCCGACCCCCGAAACACCGCCTTTTTGTTACATATTTTTAAATAAGAAGAATATACCGGTACTTAAAAATAACGAATATTGTATAAAAACACAATACAATAGAATGTACTGCAGTAAACTGGTTTTATTAAGTGTAATGTACAGCATTTACCTTGGAGATCAGACTATTTGAAGATGCTGACGGAGGTGGAGGAGAAAGGCTGAATTGAATAACTGAATCTTATTTGCCGATTTTTGCCCTTTTCGCCACGCTTTCCTCACTTTCATCTGCAGGGGTTTTCGATAAAAAACCTGTCCAATGAGGTCTGTTTCATCCTCCATTTCAGAATGTTTCTGAAATGAGTTAGAGCAAGTGTAATTATATAGCGCCGTCGCATGCCCAGTTGCAACTTTTTCTGGGTGTTTCTTTTGAATAAAGTCTGAAAGTAAGAAAAATATTTTAACACCCGTGGCTGGCATTATAGCCTTTATCGACTCTTTCTGCTTCAGTATGGTGCAGATCGTAGAAGTGCTACGCTCTTACTGCTTCGCCAAGTCGACTACATGCACACCTTGGTCATGTTTTTGATAATTTCTTTCTTTAATTCAAAGCACATCATCCGCTTCATCTTCTCAGCACTGTCCTTCGCACTTTCTTCGGACCAACTAGCGCCAACTAACGGTGGGGTATCTGAAGCTGGCTCGTAAGCCAAATTTTAGCTCTCAACTCAAAGCAAAAAATCGGCCAAGAGATGGCTCATATCTCGAAAAACTTGTTAGTTGGGACACTCATAAGTCAAGGTACCACTGTATTACAAACAGTTTAATCAGTTTATGTGGAACGTCCATTATATAAGTTCCTGTGCAAGGTATTATGATAGAAACGATACTCTACTTGAAATTGTGTGTTAATATTAACCTTGTAGCCGGTACTACTGTCAGAGCCATGCTGTTCTAAGCATTGGAAAAAAAGGAATAACACATTAAAATGATTAGTAATAATAATGATGATGATGGTAATCATAGTTTGAGCATTGGATTTTTTTGTTAATAATATCAGTAATGACTTGGCTAAAAAGTCTCCAAAAACAGAAGCTAAAAACATGTCTCTAAGGTAAGCAGGTACCCACTGTTAAGTGAAACAAAGAAATTTTCATTTAGTATAATTGCCTTTTTTCATGGATGTCATGGTTGGAGGTGGACTAGCTGCTTCATTCTTTCCCTGACATACCAACGTGATTAGTGAGCATTGCTCTGAATGGAGTTGAAATCTTGAGAGACGTAGCTATATTTTGTCCATATGTGCTTCCCAGCTCAGCTTCACAGACGATATAATATAACCTGACATGAAGCAATTTTTATTTGTACCCAGTAGTCAGTCACACACAGTGTAATCAGGTTTTGAATTATATAGTCCTTTGTTGTAGTTTGGGTAAACAATGCTATGCTAATAAAAAGTCCTGATTGACATAACTGACAAATCAATTTTGCTGACTAGCACTTGCAGCCTTAGAACAAATTCCGGTGTGTGACAGCGCCATGACGTGTTACATTTATGGAAACCACTTGTCAATATCACCCATTTTTTTATTTTTGCCCTCCTGGTTTCTGACCTTTATTTAGCTGTAATTCATCCTGTGTGCCGTATTTGTCCACTGCTGTTCTGTGTAGCAGGTTTAATTCATGTCCTTCCTTAAAGCCTCTCTGTTCTCCCTCTGACAGCATTTTCACTTTCTCATGTCTTCTGTTTCATCAATCAGCTCCTCGTGTCACAGTGTCCTAAACTCATTCGCTGCGTGAAGATAATGTTGGGAACACGTGCGCGCATGCACACACACACACACACACACACACACACACACACACACACACTTACTTGTATTTATGTCTTTGTGGGGACCTCCCATTCTTTTCTAAAGGCATAGCCCTAACCCTAACTGTGACAATCCTAAGCCTTACCCAACCCTAACCTTAACCTTAAGTAACTAAAGGAAGTACAAGACTTTTGCCTATTTCAGTTTTTTGATTGTTTTCACATATTTTTGTAAAACTGAGTTTTCCCATGTCGGAACAGGAAAACATGTCCCCACGTGGTAAAAATAACAGATTTATATCATCACACTGTGGGAACATTTTGTCCCCACAATGTAACATAAACATGGTTCACACACAAACACACACACACACACACATGCAGTCTCAAGTACCATGCCAGAGTTTCCAGAAGGCCTTTTATGATATTTACTGCTTGCACACTTTCACTGATGAGCACCATAATGGCGTCTTACTTGTAGATGTCAGTGACGTGAAAGCTTTAAGGAAGGAGGCAGGGCTGTGGTGCATGAAGTATTGATGCTTCATTGCCTGTAGGCTGGAGGAATTTCCTGCTGACTAATAGAAAATTGGTGTGTGTGTGTGTGTGTGTGTGTGTAATAGAAAGTCAGTGTATATGTGCTCCTGAATTAATTGATGACCATCACCTACAGTAGCTCAGCCTGGCACAGGCACTCTGTTGCACATGGCCACTGGTGCAGTGTGTACCCGCTGAGTAACAAACACACACATACACACACATACGCGCACACACTGCGCTGGCAGAACCTGCGTGCACTGCTGCCAGATGCCTCAGTGGAATCATACATTTAAATGACTGGTTTTGAATTATACCATATCACTCTGCATGTGTGTGTGTGTGTGTGTGTGTGTGTGTGTGAGAGAGAGAGAGAGAGAGTCAGAGAGGCAAAGAGGGAAGAAAAACACTAATGCCACTGTGTGGTGATTATAAACGAGGATGGAAGGAGAAATTAATCAATGCGAACCAAACCAGACTCAACTAGACGGGTCCACTTGCAGCGTGAAGGCATTTTTCTTTTCATTCAGCTCCTGTTTAACTGCCAGAAAACAAGTCAGTGCTCTTTCTGATGTCTGAGCTAGTTCCATAACCTAGCCATGTTTTGTGCAAAGCACTACAGATGACTATGGAGCTGATATTTGGATATCCTGCTGCATCCAGAGATGTGAAAGCGTTAAAGGAACATGAGATCGAAATAAGAAAATGATGTAATGTATGGGGGAGGAGGCGTCGAAGGAGGTGACCATATGGCACTAAAACTGCAGAGATCATGAGTAATCAATAAAGGAATAAACAATGCAGAAGCTTTAGTGCCTGGTGAAAAGCTGACGATTCTACAGTATGTGCTGTCTTCTTTTACCATTAATAGCTTTAAACGTGCTGGGGTGGAATAGTTAAGCTAGCAAGAGATTAAATCTAACCCCCACTGGTGACTTGGATCAAATGGACAAATATTAAGAGAAGATTTGTTTACATTTTCTGTAGCTACAGATTAATGAGCATGATAAATGTTGTAATAGTAAACCTTTTAACAGCATTAACACAGGAAAAAATGGAAAGAAAACAAGCAAACAGATAAGGAAGAAAGGAGGGAAGGAAGGAAATATCGCTGTCACTGCTTTGTCCTGTGGAATCATGCATGAGAGCTATAACCGAGCAGGGAACATGGGGCAACGCTTTCGAGCTCTGGCTGATGCACATTGTAACAAACTTGTGTATCTGAACATAGCAATTCACTGACAAACCACTAAGGGTGACCATACGTCCTCTTTTTACCATACACATGCTCTGTTCGAGACCTAAAACCTGCATCCAAGGCAGGATTTTAAAATCAGCAAAAATGTCTGGGATTCGGCTTTTGCTGTCTACATTCGCTATTCATTTTGTGTCCGTCTGCTCTATGGTGCCATCCTGCCCCCGTGTTTTCTTTTACAAGGACCAAAATATGGTCACCCTAACACTCAACTTCACTCACTCACTCATCTTCTGCCACTTAATCCTGTTCAGGGTCACAGGGGGAAGCTGGAGCCAATCCCAGCTGACTTCAGGCGAGAGGCGGGCTACACCCTGGGCAGCACGCCAATTCACCGCAGGGCCAACACACAGAGACAGACAACCATTCACACTCATATTCACCCCTAGGGGCAATTTAGAGAAGCCAATTAGCCTAATCCTCTCTGTGCATGTCTTTGGACTGTGGGAAGAAATCAGAGTACCCGGAGGGAACCCACGCAGACACGGGGAGAACATATAAACTCCACACAGACAGGTGCCCAGGTCGACCCCAGGAATCGAACCCAGGACCTTATTGTTGTGAGGCGACAATGCTAAGCACCACACCACCATGACACCCCATCCTAACGGTACTGCCACTTTTTCTTTTTTAAAACTTATACTTTAGGTATATTTTTCCCGACAAGACCTTAATGGAATCTTTCCATGTGTAATTTGGTATTTTCTTGCTGCGAGAACTTGGATCGCATTCTTAACCCAGTTTGAATTGCTGTAAACATCCGAATCTTTAGGAAATCGTCTGAATTCGTGTACTCTGATCCCAGCATAGGTTAAAGAGTCCTAAATCAAAGTATGGGTGGATGGATGGATGGAGGAGAGGTTCCATAACAGTATGCATCCATCTAGTCTGAATCAATAATGATCAATAAGCCACATCAGCCAGTTAATCTCACCAGCACCTCAGTCGATTATGTTCAATTAATTGAGGAAGCCAAAAATTGTGATCGTGATTGAAATACAGTTAATTACACATCTCTGTATTCCTTCTAATGCAATAACAAGAAGCAGAAATGGCTAGTGTCCAAATAGTTTGCAGTTTTCTAAATGAGTCTAATTTAAGAAATTAATGAGTATCAGGTTCTGAATGAATATCAGAAGAGTGATTGCTCTTCTGCTTTTAGCTACATTTCTCCTGCCAGAAAACAAAGAACATAAACCCAATAAGAAAAGTTAAATAACATTAATAAAACACAAAACTATTTTGCCTATGATTTCTGAACAAACAGCAAACATAGTTCATAACTCCATATGTTTTCTTTTTCTAGGTTCTTGCCAGGACGTAATGCATTATTCAGGATTAATAATTTTTATGATTGCGTTGTTTTGCCTTGAATGGCAAGCTTGGAAGCCATATCCATAAATACACCACTCCAATTTGTGTTACTGTTTATGCAGATCATTTGCATATTCGTCCTTATTTATAACCTCTGGGGTATAAAAAAAAATGCAGTGTAGGTTTTTACCATGCAGTTCTCTTTCATATTAAATAATTCATTTGTTCATCTCCAGAGCACTGCACACAAGACAAGCTCAATATGCCTACGATAAATTCAAAACAAATCTGTACTACCTACAGGACTCTCCTAAATAATGTATAACTTACTCTATAAGCTTCCCGTCAGCGTGCATGCCAGTCCCTGTGCCTCTGCAGAGAAGCACTGCTCTGCATTTTGATTTGGCCATTTGGCGTTTGCTTCTGTTGTAGACTCATTAATGTGAGATTGATGATGCGTGCAAACCCCACGATCAAATTACCAGCTCAAAACCATGAACCAATAAAGCCAGGAGACCAGCTGCAGGAGTCAGTAAGTTGCTGCATGAGCAGTTGCACAATCCTGCTGCCCTCTTCTGGTATTCCGCTATTAAAAGAAGAAGTGAATGTTCACAAATGCCTCTGGCATCCTTCTCATTCTGCTGGTCCTGAAACATTTTTCTTTCTTCCTTTTTTTTTTTAGCGCTGATTACAGGACATGTGAATTCCACAATAGCTATTAGAACCGTATAGTTATTATTCATACATCATGCTCTGAATGTGCACTGGAGGGTCTTGCAGATGATTCTAGGTTGCAGTTCTTTGCATATTAAAAAGCGGCTTTTTTTGTCTGCGTGTTTTAACGTACCAAAGTGCCAGCTAAATAGGTTTACGCCAGTCTTCCTTTGGGCTAAGGCTTTTGCAGGGTGTTCAGTCAAACTGACCCAGATCTAGATACTCTAGACGCTCTTGACTCTGGGGTTGATAAAGTGTCTCCTACCTTCCTACCTGCAGTATCCCCAGACCACCTGAGTATACTATTTTGGGTGCCTGAAAGGGTACCAAAGTAAGTGTGTGTGACGGTGCATGTGAATCACGAGCCATGTAGAGTGTTAGAAAGAGTACATGTGGGCCAGGGTGCCTGACTGGCCTAATTTGTTCGACCTTCGTGCGAAAGGAAAGAAGAAGAAAAAAAACGCACTGCAGAGGAGAGCGCAGCCTAATTTGTGATACACCCTTCTGCCACTAAGAGGCCACGACTCTTCCAGAACAATCCTAATAACTCCCCGGCCTCTCCAATCAGCTCCAGCCAAGGTGATCTGCTCAGCTACTCGTGAAATAACACAACTCCATCACGCCTTAACTGCAGTGCTGATATGGATTGGTGTTACTTTTAACCATGGGGGGTTGAGACACTTTTGTTTGCAGGGGCTCGTGAGTGCTTTCAAGGACCACTGATGTCTCAGGCTGAGTCATTTCTGTTTTTCTGACACGACTTGGACCGTTTCAGTTATTTCACGTTTGCTGATCACATCACATGAACTGTATTTCGCGCAATAATTACATGCTTTGCGTTGCAACAGTCATATGTTGATGTTAAGTGGGCGCATTTCCGTCTGTAAAGCAGAAGCATATCAGCTGTTTTCCTCACACAAGCATATTTATGGCAGAGCTTTTTTTTCTTGCATATATTCGTCTTTAGTAAATGCTTTATCCTGCTCAGGGTTAATTTGAATTTCATCCTGTACACACACATAGGCACATCATTCACATCTAGGGGCCATTTATCATTCATCAATCCACCTACCCATGATTTTGGGAGGTGGGAGGAAAGCTGAGAACCTGGAGGAAACCCATGCAGACATGGGGAGAACTAACCTGAGCTTAGGCTCTTGACTGTACTCGCTGAACCCTCATGCTGCCCATGTCCGATCATACACAGTCAGGTCTGTAGATATCTGGGCATTGACAAAGATCTTGTTATTTTAGCCATCAACCGAAGTGTACTGGATTTAAAATTAAGTAATGAGTAAGAAATCATTTGCAGTCAATGACTGACTAAAATCTGGAACTCGTAGACATCACCAGACGTCGGGTTTCTTCTCTGCTGATGTTCTGCCAGGCCTTTATGCCAGCTGCCTTTCATTTCCTGCTTTTTTGGGGGGCATATAGTTTTCAGCAGTTGCTCAATTGGATTCAGGTCAGGTGGCCGATTTTCATTATTTCATTCAGTCTCCACTATACTGTCATGGACTGCTAAAATATCAATAAATTTATCAGTGTACAAATGTTTTTGTAAGTATTTCTTGCGGATGGTGTTGAGAAACCCAATTAAAAGACAGCTGTAGCTCAGGCATTTTCATGGGCTTTCCTGTAAGAAAAGCTTTCAATCAGATTACCTATGCCACTGGTTCCCAAACTAGGAGAAATTTGTTCTCCAGAGGAATTGAATATGGCTCAAATAATGAAATCTTCCCATTTTGAAGTTTCAGATTCAAACAAGCCACATTTAAGTGAAGAGTGTACCTGCTATTTTAGTCTTTTTGGCCATCCTGTCAGGCCGCATTACTGTGGGAGTTCAGCAATAAATATGGAAACATTTCTCCATCCAGCTACCTCTGTGAGTTCTTCGATGACATTGAGTGACTGAATAGCAGTCAAGAAAATGAACATAAATATAGTTCAAGATTATGTAAAAAAAAAAAAACAATGGGTGCAGAACTTTCATAATGTTTGGTTGGGGTCGTCTGCTGAAAAGGTTCGGGACATATCATGTAAAATACCATTCTTATCACTGTTATCACATAAGTTTCATGCCCTAAAAGCATTTGATGTGATATGATTTCAGCTGTTGGGTTTCCAGGATAGTTGCCATATGTTACACTATTATCATGAGTTGTAAAATTATAACAGGACAAATAACAATAACAAGACAACTCTTTATTGCTTTTATTGGTTGACAATTAATTCTAAACTGAAAGTTTAGAATGTGGTTAGACATTATATCCGATTAAAGCTGGAACTCAACCTGGTCTTGTGTTTATAAATCATAAAAACTTTTCTGTGGTTTGAATATGCAGAAAAAATATTTGTTTGCTTTAAGCAAAATACATCCTACAAAAGTAACGTTTATCTGTGTGTAGACAAAAAAAAACCAGTTTTCTACGTCTATGTGAGAAAAATATTTATTATAGTACTATAGCAGTCAAAATGCCTTTGTTAAATCCTAAAAGGCAACAGGAAATCACAATTACGGTGCAAGTGATAATTGCTTGGAATTACCGTATTTTCCGGACTATAGAGCGCACCGGTATATAAGCCGCACCCACTAATTTTTTAAAAGAAAACCAGATATTTCCATATATTAGCCGCACCGGACTACAAGCCGCAGATGCATATATGGCACA
>JAQMCW010000035.1:17622438-17641464 GCA_030068335.1 Chrysichthys cranchii | reverse complement strand
TGTGTGTGTGTGGGTGTGTGTGTGTGTGTAAACACACACACACACACACACACACACATGCTGTATGTCTATAGAAGAATGTTCATAAGGAGGTGGTAGGAAGGAGACAGAGCATTGTCAACTGGTAATGTATGGTGTCTGGGAAAGGGATGACACTTGAGATTCAATCTAGTTAATGGAACACTCTGGTTTATTGTGTCTTTTCTAAAGTGGTGACCTACTGACGTGGATTTTGTTGCCATATATAGAATAAGGACATTTCTAAAACAAATAGTTTCATGTCTATATGTGACTGAGGTTGTCATAGTCATGGTTAAAAGACACATTTAATTTTTAAAATCTGGAACCAAAGCTTACTGTTAACAGGTGACATTGAATGGAAGAAGAGTTGTTTATTGTGAAGAGCATCAATTACAAATTCTATCATTAATTTAATAAGCTATCATTTTCACCCATTATCAAATATCTCGGCAGGTTTCCATTGCAGTTTTGTGCAAAATAGAAGTGATATTTTAAAATTTTTGATGAAACACATTGCAAATGGTCAGAGTAATACTATGTGATTGAAGCTGGGTTTTATCCTTTCATGATAGTTTCTCCTCTCTCAATAGCTCTTACACAGTGTCTGTTTTTCCAAAAGGTAGCATTTCCAATTGTTCTTCAGGTCATCTCATGTGACCTTTCAATTTTGAGAAATATTGCTTTCTCAAATTTATGTGCGGTATTTGACAAATTCATGTTTCCATTTACTCATTTTTATTGGAAACCCGGCTACTGTAAAGCACACCATATCATGAGAACAGTATATCTGTCCTTGACATTCTGGCTCAAGTTTGATTCAAGATAGTTTCCCCCATATAAATCCACTCTTAATTACTGCATTTCTTTTTCAATCTTTATACCAATTCATTAGACCAAATAGAGGATATGTGTCTAATATTTGTCACCATATGACATTGTGATGATGAAGTGTATCCAGTCTTTTGTGGGAAAGTGATAACCTCATCACATCCAGCCCAATGACACTACACCGAAGGGGGATCTTTTTTATTTTATTTTATTCTATTTATTTTTTTAAGTAGGGTGTTTTGTGTAGAGCTCTGTGTATTGTCAATTTGGGATCATTAGAGAATGGTCAGGTTCGGCTGCTGTGGTTCCATTTGAACTTTTACTATTTCCTGCAAAAATTTCATTACGGGGAATGAATTGGGGCTCTGTGATTTATTAAGTGCCCCAAACAAAAATATAGGCATATATTGACATGCACTTTGCCACAAATAAGATGTGTCAAATAATATATCATTGGTAGTCACATTAATGGTATCAAACTCTCCTGGACATAGTTACATTAGTCCTTTTGTACGTAATAATAATAACTGTGGTTGACCTAATTTAGAGAAAAAACCCACAAGCTTGTCTTTTAATGGTTTTCCCCCTTAAAAGCCCGTGTGGACATATGTTGTGTTATAAAGGATCAGTTTCAGTGTATTGAAGCACCTGTACTGAAATTTCAACCCGATTTATCCACTTCAGTTTTCTGCATTGTCAAAAGAATCTCTTCAGATCAGGTTATTGGATGAAAATCTTCAACCTCCAAATGGTAAATTAATAATGCACAGCTACAAAACGAAACAAGCCCTTTTAAGACAAATGTCTCTTGGCATTTGTGGTTGGAAAGCTTCATCCTTCTATGTCTCCCCGTGGTTTTCTGCAGTGCTGTGTCCCTGTCATTGGTCTTGACTGGCTGCTTTGATACACACGGCCCAATGTTTTTCTTATCCCACTGTTTACATGGTTCCCTCCAAAAGTATTGGAACAGCAAAGCCAGTTAATTGGTTTTTTTTTTTGTTTGTTTGTTTTTTTGCTGTGCACTGAAGACTGTGAGTTCAAAAGATGAATATGATGAGAGAGATCAGAGTTTCATGATGTATTTACATCTAGACATGTTAATATAGAACATAACACAATACACATAACACCCAGTTTTTAAGTGAGCAAATCTATTGGAACAGTTTTTTTTTGTTTTTTTTTTGTTTTTGTTTTTTTTACTAAGTGAAAGTCAAAAATACTTAATATCTGGTAGCGCATCCCTTGCTTGCAATACCTGCATCAAGACTCCAGACACCAGATTTCTTGTTTGTTGTTCTGTTATGCCTGTCCAGGCTTTTACCACACCATCTTTTAGTTGTTATCTTTTTTGTGAATTGATAAGATCTGATGATTGCCCCCTAGATTTTTCCCTCTGATGAAGTCCTTTGTTAAGGTGGCAGTGTGTTTTGGATCCTGCTGCATAATAAAGTTTTTCCTGATTAGTTTTTCTATGAATTTCTTCATAAGTTGGCAGACAATATATTTCTGTAGACTTCTGCGCTCATTCATGTTTTTCAGATATATTCATGTTTTTGAAATACCTCTTTTCTCATCTTCAGAATGGTATGTTCTTCTCCTATAGGCAGCTCTGGTCTTCATTTTGGTCTACCCTTAACTATAAATGCAGTCTTTACAGGTGAAAGCCAAAGCTTAAACTGAGAGTAGATATCCAGGGCTACGTAATGATTAAACCATCAATCCTATATGACAAACCTGGGTAACAACAAAAAACTGCCATGTTTAAGTTTCTAAAACTGTAGCTCACTTGAAAAACTGGGTGGTTTAATAAAAATAAAAGTACTCTGTGTTGTTTAACGTATCTAGATGTAAATAATTTGTACTTTACCTTTAAAAAGAATTATGGGAAGAGGGGAGAGGACTTTCACTTTTGATTTTTGACTTTCACTACAACTCACAGAATCACTGCAGTCTGTCGGCTCACTGGGATCTTTTTCTTTTCGTGCGACTTTAACAAGGAAACTATCCAATGATCGCTGCTTTTGCCTCCTTTTGAGGATTTTGTGGAAATGCGACATTGCATTGTCATTAAACAGATTTATCACTCGCCCTGCTACAGCCTTATTCAAGTGGTGCTTTTCTACAAAGTTTTGCACTCTTTCCCACATTTTACACATTTCCGTGATCTCATTTGAAGTTAGGAATCAGTCTTTTTCTACTCTAGCGCGGATGTTGACTATACGAGTGAGTAACAATCCCGCAGTGAGTGAGAGAGAGAAGTTGTGATCATGTGAGGCTCAGCAGACGAAGCATGTGCATACTACTCGTATTGCAAGACCTCGCTCGTTAACCAAGTCAAAGTTTATTAAAATTATTTGCTCATCTTTTAAAACACTCGCAGACCAAGTTACTCACAATCCAAGGTTCCACTATATATGTTATTATTATAGTTATTAAAAAAGAGTCTTTGCCAGAGAGCATCACTGTTGCAACATACAGTACTGTGCACAAGTCAAATGCAAAGAAATGCCGTAAAGTAAAGATGACTTCAAAAGTAAAATGGAATAAAATTCTTCTACTTAAAAGAAAATACCACAACATGCAGTAAAGAGTAATAAACTAAACAAAGTCAATATGTGGTATGATGACCCTTTGCCTTTTTGCTTAAAGAGTAGTCATAGGTACAATGTGTGCAGTTTTATGAGGAAATGAGCTGGTAATTTTTACTGAGCATCTTGGTCAATTGAACACAGTTCTGGAGACTTTGACTGTTTCTACCCTTGTTTCTCTTTTTTGCATGCAAAACCCAGGAGCCTTCATTATGTTGTTGTTGTTGTTGTTGTTGTCTGAAAAGTGGTCTCTTACATAATATGTTGATTTCTTTAGTGACATACAGACATTTTTCAAATGCAAATTATTTTTTGGAAAAGTAATTAGGATTTTTGGAATAATTCAGTAATGCAGAATCCATAAAATAAATATCTGTAACAAAATGTGTACTAAAATAGGATGCCTAAGACTTTTGTGCGTTATGTATGATTCTTCCAGTATACTCAGTATTACTGAAGTGTCTGACTGTAATATTCTATTACTGATTTATATGTTTCCCCCCCAGCTGTAGATCCCTTACCTCTCTAACAGCCATATACCTTATTAGAAATGTCAATGTACCATGTTGATTCATTCAAGGTTGTCATTTTTGTTCCAGAATTCCAAAATCACACCAATTTCCCTTCAGATTTCGGTCCTTAATGAGTGAGTTGCATGTTTGTGTTCTCTCACAGGAAAACTGAGTGCCTAGCTAGAGATCATGAAGTGGAACCTTTTCAAGAAGAAACCAGAAGCTATGGTGGGTCCTGAGCCCACGGGTTTGGGGGGAACCCACCCACCCAACACCATGACGGTGGCCCCTGGCCCTGCTCTCTCCACCGCAGCAGACAACTCGACAGAGTCTGGAGGCTCTTCCGTGGATGACATCTTTGAGAAGATCAGGAACAAATTCCTTAATGAGATTGAGACAATCCCATGTAAGTTTATCAAGATGTATTTTTGCTGAGGTATGCAATATCTTATCTTTCATTTAGCTGAACCTGCTGACTGGATCCTGTGTGCCGACTAAACTGGTTCTTTTTCAAAATACAGAAAAATGAATAGAAATCATATGAGATGACATCATCATTGATTTTTAGGTAAAACAGGACAGAGATATGTCTTTTAATATTAAGTTAAAGTGGCTGGACATACATGGTAATCTTTAGGACTGACCTAAGATTTTTTTATTGGTTGAGAGGAAATTTGCCCAGCATTTTTCAAATCTCTGTGCTTGATTAATTAACCTAGCGTGGGATGGCATTGTAATTAGCTAATAAGTGGTATAACATACATTCTCATTGCGCATTGTTCGAAACTGGATTTGTTGCTTGTAATCTTTATGATTAGTATCGGTCCAGTCTTTTTTTATGAGGGAGAATCAAAAAGTAAAGGCACTTTTAAAGTTGCACAATATCCCAGAAAGCAAAAGACAAAGCATAGAGTGGAGACATCCATCTTGTCCAGCAAAGAACAAATTCAAAAGTCAGCCCTCTCCCAAGAAAATGTTAACGTTCTTTTGGGGCAAGAAAATGGCCTACTCTGGTTCATTTCCAAATGCATAGGCAAACAGTGAACCATGCAAATTATTGCACATTGCTACAAGATTAACTTAAACCTGCAATTTGCAGCAAAATAAGAAGAATGCTGTCCAAAACAGTCTTGCACATCCTCATACAGCAGCAGTGACAGTAGAGACAGTGAAGTGGCTTAGGTTCGAATGTCGCCCACATCCTCCTTACAGCCTGGATCTGGCGCCGGACATTGTCACATCCTCAATCAAGTGAAGGAGGTGCTGTTCAGTTGCAGATTCACTTCTGTTGAGTGGTGCTCACCTGGCTTCAGGAGCAGCCGAACAACTTCTTCTCTGTGGGAATACAGATGCTAGTTGAACGATACAACAAATGTGTCATCTTGCATGGGGACTATGTGGAAAGATGATATGATTAATTTCTCACAGTTACTTCTATTAAAGCTGTTAAATGTATAATGCCTTTAATTTTTGATTCTCCTTCATATAGAGATTCTGTTCATACATGCATTTTCAGCATTTTGGATACGCCCTGATCTAGAGCAACTTACAGGAGTGCTTTGTACCCTCCTTCAAAAACACATCCATATGCTAGTACAAATAGGTCAGGATCTAAGAATACTATTAAACGAAAATGTGGTTAGAGAGGAGTTAGCACAGCAATAGAAACTGTACAAGTTGAGTTTTTCTTGAAAAGGTTAGTCTTTGCTTGTAATTATATTTTTGGTATTCATCTATAACCACCCATCTCTCTCTCTCTGCCTCCTTGGGTATGATGTGTTGCAGTGCCTCCCTGGGCGCTGATTGCCATTGCTGTAGTGGCGGCCCTTCTCATTGTCACCTGCTGCTTTTGCATCATCAAGAAATGCTGCTGCAAGAAGAAGAAGAACAAGAAAGGAAAGAAGGGCAAGGATGGCTTCAACATGAAGAATATGCAGGGTGGAGATGTATGTAAAATGAGTAAAGGACTAATCGATTCAACCACCAAACAGATCACAATAATGCTGAAATTTTTTTGTATGATGTTCTGGACAGGCAAAACCACTTATTCTCAAATCCTGTTTCTGTGCTGCATTGATGTGTTCACAGTGCGTTACGGTTAATTGCACAAAAGTGGCCCAATCTAGCTCAGTAGTTGTGCCCACATAAAAGCCTGATGTGGATGAAAATGATTTACAAATACTGCTGAGCAGACAGAAAATACGAACACGTGTGTGAAAGTAAAACTTCATCCAGTCATTTTTTTGTTTTGCTATTTCATTTCCTGTGTTTGTGAGTAAAGTGGGTGTTGTATCTCATTGTGTTCTCTGATGAGAAAAGACACGCTCACAAAGCAGTAAAAAGACTGCCAAATGGTACGAAGAGAAAAGTCCGATAAACATTTCCAAATATTTCTCAAACTGTTCGGATGAAAGCAGTTCAACTGTGTGAGTCCTCCATTCTAGCATTCATCCTTAGGAACGCAACCAGAGTTCCTTGTGCGTAGTGTGTCTTTTCTCAGACTGTTGTTCTTGGTGTTGAAGTGGCTCTCTGCTGTCTCTCATTCTCTTCCTGGTGTGTCTCTTGAGTTCATCCTCTCCCTCTCTCTCTCTGCTCCCTTTCCTCCTGCTTTGTGTCTTGTGTGTTGCGTGCCACTTTGTGTGGCGCTCATGGCTGGCGGCACTACGGTAGGTGAACGGACGAACGGCTCAGCTCTTTGGCCGCCGAGTGCTAGCATATGCCGTGTGGGGCAGGGGCTGAATGCCAAATGACTCCTTGTTGAGCATGTAGTGCACTACATAAGGTGCAGAATCCCTGGCTGTGTACAAAACTTCATACCACATGGTTTTGGACATAGCAAGTAATTTCTGTAACCTATGTAGTGTACATTATTTCAAATAAGGAGCCATTTAGGATTTGGTCAGGGTTTGATGGGAATGGCCATTATAACTTCCTTGTTTTTTTTTTTTAAAGCCTTTTGCTGTCACTGCTGGACAAGAAAGCAAAACAAGAAAGAAAAAAAAACACAGGAAAGTTACAATGCAAATGATTACATGAATTGAACAATAATGACCAGAGTAAACTTATGACATGCGAATGAAATAACTCACTAATGCTGACAGGTTATGGATTCTCGAATCAGAGGCAACCCATAAGACTTACAGTGGATGCATGTTTTAAAGGGCATAGCTATTTTATGTGAAAATTATAAGCATAACATTTGTTTCAGAATAACAGGCTGATGAGCCTTTTTTTAAAGTCAGGATAAAGGGGTGGGGGGGACAAATATGCAAATAAACAACACAACAATATTTAAGGAATTTTAGCACGATGCTGTGCCCTTTAATTTGCTTTAATTAAGGGAGATGGTTAGGAATGGGCTTGAGACTTACAATTTTTTTGGTGGCACTCTACTAGGAGCACTAATAAACAACAATAACAACAATGCACACATGATCATTCTTCTTATCAATACACAATGCACTCATATTCCCACAAACAAGATCAAACTAAAACAAAAAATACATAATAGGTTCTGGATATTTTTATTATTTTATATTTTATTTAAAAAAAAAGGTTCTTAAGTGTGAAGAACTTCTGACGGCTGCTCATAACTGTACTTTCTGCAATAGGCAGACGTACTCTTTCAAAAAGATCAACTGATTTTGCTCGTAAAAAATGTTGCTAGTTTTTCATCTACACTCACATGGAAAGAAGAGATATATATATATAAATCGATTCTAAGATATAAATCCAATAAATCTACAGCAGGTAAATACAGAGGGAAAATGTAATGATTAATTCAAATCTAAATATACAGAGTTCCAAAGAAAAGTTATTCATGTTCTTTTTTCTGCAAATGGTCACTGTAAAAAAAAAAAAAAGATGGGAAAAAAAGAAAGAAAATTACCAGTCAGCACTTGAAAATCCAGAAATAGCACAATTGCATCTATTTCACTATAAAGCATTTTTGCTCACTGGTTACTCCCGTGAGTATTACTGCATATCAGTGAATTAGATCATGCTCATGAGAAAATGGGCCAGGCAAGACTAAATTATACGCAGCAATTTCTGGGACTATTACCTTTAATTTGGTCTTGAAAACATAATGGTGTTTAATAATGAACTTGAACATGAATATGAATAAAAGAAAAAGAAAACATTTTTCAGCATTGCAAATAGGATTGGATAGGTTTGCTAATAATGTTTAAGTATAAAAATGTAATTGTCCAATGATTACATGGATTATATATATATATATATATATATATATATAAATAAAGTGTCAGTAATACAAATGAAATCTAATCACCTGAGCTTGTAACATGTTAAAGCTCAGTGCCACTGGGTCGTTAGAGTTATGTGTGAACTACTCTTTAACACTGAAGTTTGAAATGTCTGTGCGATTTCTTATGAACATCCATAAAAAAGTGTCACCAAAAGAAATAGTGAGCTTAAGTCATTTGCAACACCCAGCCCTGAATGACTGCATTGGTACGAGGCTGCTGTGACAGGCCTATGGTTAGGAGTGGCCGGTAGGGCACACTTACACCCTACTGCACCAAGAGGCTAAGTGGAACCCTCAGCTTGTGGCATGCTGCAGACAGGAAGCATAAACATCTCCATTCAAAACCCTCCTTTGACACCATGTCCATACACCTCCTCCTCCAGAAACAACAGGACGACGACGATGAGGATGGAGAAACAGGTTTAACCGAGGAAGAGAAAGAAGAAGAGGAAAAGGAGCAGGAGAAGCTCGGCAAGCTGCAGTATTCTTTGGATTACGACTTCCAGGACAACAAGGTAAGTTTGTTTCTCTCCCTCGTCACTAATGTGTTCACTTTAACTGTGTAAGTGTGTAACGTATCAAGTATCTCTTATTTGTCTTTAAAGTTTAAGGAAGCATTACATCACCTATGAGGTTTTGTGTTTTATGCCAATGCTCATTCTGAAACCATGCAGTAGCAGCACTGTGCAGAAGATCAGGCACGCGAGCTTTAATGTTCAAATCAAACATCAGAATAGGAACTTTTTCTAATCTTCAAGTGTCCAGTTTGTCCAACATTTGACATGTTGTGCATTTTGAGCTGATTTTCTGCTGCCCATGGTTGTAAAGAAGAAGCGGCCTTTATTTGTCAAATATACATTAGAATACAGTGAATTATTTTACACATACACATCTGGCCTGAGCCTTGAACCCCTGATATTCTGAGTAGCAGTCACCACTGCCCAATATAAGGGATTATAGTATAATATAAGTGAGTACCTTAGCCTCCCAGTCAACTAAAACCAGTCTGGCCATAATTCTCTGATCTCTCTCATCAGTGATGATGATTTTGCCCCAGAGATGCTGCACATCTCTAGATGTTTTTTTGTTTTTTGCACCATTTGCGTGTAAAGACTAGAAACTACTGTGCATGAAATTTCTGCAATAGCCAGCCTATCTGGCACTGACAACCATGCCACGGTCAAAATCACCAAAATCACATTTTTCCCTGTTCTGATGTTTGATGTGAACATTACCCGAAGCTCTTTATCTGTATCCTCGTGATTTTATCCATCACCCCACTGCCACATAATTGACTCATTACACAACTGCAGGAATGATCAGATGTACAGGTGTTCCAAGTAAACCGAGTATATATTTAATATCAATTTTATGTATTCTAAAAATATGCTTACCTTACAGTCTCACTCTCTGTTTCTCTCGAACTGATTCCTTTGCCAGCTGACAGTGGGGATCTTGCAGTGTGCTGACCTGATTTCTATGGACTCTGGTGGAACTTCAGACCCTTACGTTAAAGTCTTTCTCCTCCCTGACAAAAAGAAAAAGTTTGACACCAAGGTGCACAAAAAGACACTGAATCCTGTATTCAATGAGACCTTTGTTTTCAAGGTAAGTTCTTCTGAAAACTTTTTTTTTTCTTATAGTGAAAACAAATATAAATTCCACATTGGCATGCTGATCAAGCGATATAACATAAAGATATGAAGTTATAAAGAAAGTCACTGCCCACTTCCCAAGTCTGTGTGACCCAATCTTAATTATGACATGTAATTATAACATGCAATTCATAAGATTCTGGCAGATTTACCATGTTGTAAGAGCTGAAATATAAGAGTAAGGGTAGATTTGCATGACTTCATGTCTATTATTGAGCTGTGCTAAAACAGTGAATTTACCACCTGGGGAGTGTCCCACACTCCTGAATGTCCTACAGTAGAGGAGAATAGAAGCCTTTATACTTACTATGTATAGTGTGCAGCGCTAAATTTAGATGTGAATTTCCCAAAGCACCTTCCTATTAACATTCTGCAGATATATATGTGACAGCTTGGGAAAACCTTTCCATGGTAAAATTGACATTTTGTCCTATATGTAGTTATGTGAAATATATTTCTCTTTTGCACATATCTCATTCAGAAATGTTCAAAAATGCCCACCTACTTCTACATTTTAACCTACTAACGGAAAGCAATATTAGTGTGACATTTAGATTTAAGAAGTGTAAGTTTACGATAGGAAGTGATTTAGCACTTTATCAGCATCAATCACGTTAGAGATGTAATGTAATGACACACCTTTATCTATATTCAGATTTAAACCTAGCACAGGTGTGGCCTAAAGTTTAAGGATTTGTTTTCCTTTTTGTATATAACCCTATAGAACCCTACCACTATGTGCTCATAAATACTGGAAAGCATAGGAAAATTTTATTTGTACCTGTGTGAGATATATTCCAGACAAGGACTAGGAATTTATTAATGCTGTGCTCAGACTGCACAATATTTTTTATCTTTCACAATGATCATCCTGTCACTTTAGGCAATCATGGTGCCATAAATTCTTGCCGTGTCTTGGTTGGCAAGATCATACGTCCTTGTGCCTGGTCGGGGAGGAGGGTCAAACAATTGTTAATCATGGCTAGAGAAGGAACGTCAAGGAATACATCATAGAATTTGTCAAACTAACTAAGGAAATGAAAAAAAAAATCTGACATGCTAGATCTTCATTGAGGTGTCTTGGGGTGTCCCAGACGCCACCTGGCTGTTCTTCAGTTATGTCACACTTCAAGGCATGTTTGCCATTCAAATTTGGGCCTGGCGCTGTAAATCTGTCTGCCTTGACAAACTTGTGTCGAAACTGGAAAAATTTGTGTAGTCTGATCTTGGTATAGGGAGAAGCAAATAAGCCCTTTAAATGCAATGCATGTTACTGCTCAGATGATTTTACTGTGTACCATGGGATCCCAGTCCTGATGCACACCTCTCAAACAGATGACGTGTAAACCTTTCCGAACAAAAACACAGCTTGTACGTACCTATTCCTAGCAAGATTTTAGACACCATTAGGCAGACTGATTATAATTACCACTTCATTGGGTAAACAGTCTCCTTACCCGGTGTTACGTCCTCGTCATGGTGGGGCTGTGGGAGTGGGCTGGGCTTGAAAAAGGAAAAGACAAAGACATCCATCCCACCACCGGCACAGACTCACAATTGGCACACAGTAAAACAGTTAAGGATGTACCACCTTCCTCCCTTAAGAAGGATCCTGAAGTTCACAACTCTTATTAAAATGCCACTGCAACAGTGAGACAGCCACTACAATTTCAGTGCCTTTCTTATGCTGAAGGTCCAAGTTAAAACTTTGTTCAATCAAGGACCACTGCATGAGGCGCTGATTGGTGTGTAAAGCAAAACACCAGATGGTTATGGTCTGTAAAAACAGACTTGATCTTTGCAGACAGATGTCCATGGCAAGAGTATAAAAAATTTTTTTTTTAAAAATCCACATTAATTAAAATCGGTTTTCTGTATGGCAAAGTTTATTAAAAGATCTAGGCAGATCCAGGTCATTTTTTATATATTATGTAAAAACTTGCAGCCAGAGTAACTACATTAAAGTGGTTATGCTGAGTATATGAATATCGTGAATGTTTTCCTTTAAAAAAAAAAAATCATCTAAAACGAATCCAAAAATACCATTGTGCCGATACAGTTCTCTGATTTTTTCAGCACTGCTGGCATTTGTCAACTTGGCACAAAATTGAGCTGTAGCTGTCTGTAGACACTAATTAGCTACACAGGGAACAGAAGGCCCTCTGGATGGTGACTATGCAGCTAAAACTTGCTATGAGAGAATTGATATAGGACGGAACCGATTCCTTCATCTCCTAAGCATTGTTGGACAGCAAGAAAAGCTGACTGCACATATTAAAATACCCACATTCCAGCCTCGTATGTATGGATGAAAGAAAACGAGCAAATCAGAGATGAAAATAACTCATATGTAAAAACACAGAGGGACTGACATCATTCTTTCACATTAATATTTACAGTTCATATATATACATTAAATCTTTGTGGAAGCTCTCAACATGGCCCACCAATAATAACACAAGTCAGAATATGCAATCTTGACTGCATAATCCATTCCGTCCAGCCAAACTGGATAATGATGTTCAATTAAGAGTGAAGTTTTTGTTTACATCGCATTTTGGGCACGGATCAAAATGGAAGTGAAGCTTGAGCTTGAAATGGTAATGGTTTGCATCACTGAAGGAAAATAATCCCGAATAAAAGAAGCATTCAAATTCAAATCACACTATTTAAAATATGGCAAAATATATATATATACAATATGTAAAAAAAGCAATCCATTACGACACTACTGAATATAACATTCATTGGCTAAAAACATAACATTCTCTGCTAAACCTATGTATTAATTCATATTTTAACAAATGATCGTTGCCAGTGCAGTGCCTTCATTCAAGTTCAAGAAGAAGAGTTGTTGTGAAAGCATGGCCTTGTGGTGAACCTTTGCAGAACAAGAAAAGGTGACAGATGTAGGCCTGGAAACCCATGTGTATCCTGTTTTTCAGATACAAGCTTTACTGAGCCATTTACAGATTTTTGTGTTTATAACTTTTCTTAGGAAATGATGGTGTATAATAGCAGCTAATGTGACCAAATAAAGGCAGAGTACTCTGACATGCTGATCTAACCTACAAGGTGAAAAAGTGTCATGGACAGCCGAGAAAAAGCACTGTACTTCACACAGGAAATTATTTTGCATTCAAACATTTTCATTAATGGAAAGTACATAGTAATTGTGAAGGCCAGTGCATGAGATGTTTAGCAACTCTTTTCACATATTCACCCTATATTTAGGTAAAACTTTATCTGTCTAATACGTGAGTATATACACAAAATATTTTTTTAATTACATTTATAAGGCCTGGTATCAGGGTTTGGTAATTCGGGACATATTTTAGTTCAATGTGGGGGCATTTGACAATTCGTTATGATTCTATGTGGAAATCTATGGCTTTCTCTTGCTGGTTTTCCTTTTTAGGTCCCCTACCAGGAACTGGGAGGAAAGACTCTGGTTATGTCTGTTTATGACTACGATCGCTTCTCCAAGCATGACATCATTGGTGAAGTCAAGCTGCCCATGAACACAGTGGACTTAGGACAGCCCATTGAGGAATGGAGAGACCTGGAAAGTGCTGAGAAGGAAGAGGTGAACTGTTTGTCCTTTTTTTTTTTTACATAAATAAAAAATGTATATTTTGACATCAAAATGAAGTCTAGATATTACTTTTCTTCTGCTACTATTTTTTAAAACTCAATTTAATTTACATCCTCCACCTTTTACAAGCTTAGTGATTATAATTATCCAACAGCCCAGAAAGATAAGGAGCCCTTCAAGAATCTCCTCCCTTCTTTAGTGGTTGTGTGGGCAATATATCATTTTTCCTTTCCTTTGGTCTCTATAGCCGGAGAAGCTTGGTGATATCTGTATTTCACTGCGGTACGTCCCCACTGCTGGGAAGCTGACTGTCTGCATTCTGGAGGCCAAAAACCTGAAGAAGATGGATGTGGGTGGACTATCTGGTGAGAAAAATTGTCTAATCAAGAAAACTGACTTGAGACTGAAGGACATTACTTGTATTACATTTAGACAGATGCTGACTGCTTGTTGTACGGAGCAGTTTGCTATCACGGTTGGGAAGATTATTTCAAACTCATCCTTCTGTTAAAGGTTACTGATGGTAACCGGTGAAAATGTGATCAGTAATGAACCCTGGAATGGATTCAGATAGTCAATAATACTTTCTAATCACAATTTATTACTTTAGAATTACTTTCTATTTATGGATAAGCCAATAGGTGGAAACAACTTTTTGAATTTCTTCCAGGTTTGCTTAAATTTCCTTACAATGTAAATGAACCATGTGTATATACTTTATTAAAAAATCTGAAGGCGGTATGGTGTGCTGTTGCTTCACAGCAAGACGGTCCTGGGTTCGATCCCCTGGGTCGACCTGGGCGCCCTTCTGTGCAGACTTTGAATATTCTCCCCATGTCTGCGTGGGTTTCCTCCGGGTTCTCCGGTTTCCTCCCAGAGTCCAACAACATGCTTGGATTAGGCTAATTGGCTGCTCTAAATTCCCCGTAGGTGTGAATGTGAGTGTGAATGGATGTCTGTCTCTGTGTGTTGTCCCTGCGGTGGATCAGTGACCGGGCAATGTTCAGGGATTGGCTCCAGCTTCCCCCCACGACCCTGAACAAGATTAGGCAGCAGACGATGAGTGAGTGAGTGAGTGAGTGAGTGAGTGAATCTGAACAATCAAATAATGCATTTAGTTTAATGACTGTGTTGGATGAATCTCTGGGCAGATCCATATGTGAAGATCCAACTGCTACAGAATGGCAAGCGTCTAAAGAAGAAGAAGACCACAGTAAAGAAGAACACACTGAACCCATACTACAATGAGTCCTTCAGCTTCGAGATCCCACTGGAGCAGATGCAGGTATGATGTTACAGAAAATCTTTGAAAAGAAAAGAGTACATTAATTTGGGAAAGGAAATACTGTCAGTGTTTGATGACACAATTCCAGTTGTAAGTTTTGTTAATCCTGCCCATAGTGATGAACTGCTGCTCTAAACACATATGTCCCATATGTGCTGAATAATAATAATAATAATAATAATAATAAGCAACCCAAGAATTGCTTTACAACAAACAGAAAAAAAAACAATGTTTAGAAAATCAAATTAAAAAAAATCTACATGGTGGTATGGTATGGTGGTTAGCACTGTCACCTCACAGCAAGAAGGTCCTGGGTTTGATCCCCGGGGTCGAACTGGTTGCCCTTCTGTGTGGAGTTTGCATGTTCTCCCCGTGTCTATGTGGGTTTCCTCCGGGTACACCGGTTTCCTCCCACAGTCCAAAGACATGCACAGAGGGAATTAGGCTAATTGGCTGCTCTAAATTGCCCATAGGTGTGAATGTGAGTGTGAATGGTTGTCTGTCTCTGTGTATCAGCCCTGTGATGGAGTGCCGACCTGCCCAGGGTGTACCCCGCCTCTCACCTGAGGTCAGCTGGGATTGGCTCCAGCTTTCCCTGTGACCCTGAACAGGATTAAGCAGTAGAAGATAAGTGAGTGAGTGAATATCTACATGGAGAATATAGGTGAAAGTGTTAAAAGAACACAAACAAAGCTGTATTCAGAGTGAAAAAAAGATCTTGAGTGCAGAAATTCAATATTTAAGCATAGTCAGAGTACAGTTTCACAGCAGCTTATGTTGATTTTCTGGGTCCACCATTCAGATTATACAAATTACCTGCATGTATTTCACGGCTGTGGCATTTCTTTCCTTGAGTAGATGTGTGTGGGACTGTTTTTTTCAGTAGTGTCTCAATCACAAGTGCTTGCCTTTAAGCCTGAGGCATAAAATAAGGACTGAAGAAAGAAATGGAGGAGTTTTTTTGTTTTTGTTTGTTTGTTTGTTTATTGCTGGCAATGGTAATATGATGTAACATAAATGCAAGAGACAATTTAAAAATGGGGAAAAAAACTAATGTCATGATATAAATTATTATTAAACATCTAATCGGAGTCTACAACGTCGCCAAAAATATGGCTGCATGTATAGCCCTAATGGTATTACATTACTCTGGTTACTAAATGCAGATTTGGTTTAATTTAACAAAATGGCTTCCACTCTCATTAATCAGCATCTTATAAAAAGCACTTAATTACACTATCATGCAGTCCTGGAGAGATTGAGGTAGTGTGTTTAAAGCTTATATGATAAGAGAATCGTATCAGGAGGCCTCAGTGTATGTATAGGGGTATAGGAATAGATGAGTTCAGAAAGCTACAATAAACAATTAAATGTCAAAGAATAAAATAAAATCCTACTCCTTCCTGTTTATACTGTGTCTAGCACCTACTGTCAGCAGAGCCGGTGCTTGTGCTGTGTTCTAAATTCAAATTTTCAGTTGCTTTCTTTTGCCAATTTCTAGGCTACTTACTTGTTTGCTAACACATAAGCTAAATCCGGCCAACATCGCCAACATCACAATACACAGAAATGTGAATCACGCAATTACCTAAAGCCAGTGACGTTAACACCAGTCACTGGCTTTCAAATGTATCTGCGTCAAAACATTGTGAGTGAACGCAGTTGACACAGCCAAAAAAATGCATTGAATTCTGAAGTACATTATTCAATAAAATAAAAATCCAAAGATATGATCTGCTGTTGTCACAATTTTATTTTCAAGATTATAATGTTAAAAAAATAAACAAAATCATTTTTTAAAAATGTTCATACAGGATTACAACTGTCGGTGCCAGTGGTGGTGGATTATGTGTACATAAATCTGAGTATAATTGGCAAAACACTGAAAACAGATTATGATACTATATAATGTTACCCAAGTGGAACAAGTAAATAATGAAAAGTAGGGAGCCAAGTACTGATCCCTGGGGAACACCCTTAGCTACAATATCAGCAGCAGATTTGTGTTTGCTGATTGAAACAAAATGATGTTTCTTAATTTCTTAATTTCATCCAGGCAAGAGCCAAGTCTGTAAGACCAACAGCTAAAAGATGAGAAATGAGTATTTCATGATGAAGATAGCCCAGAGGTCACAAACCTCCAGAATACTGATGACCTCAGAGTCAACGGAGAGATCACCAGAGAAAATGAGCAGTCCCTGGACTGTTTAAAAGCCAGTGTGAAAAGTTTCAGAAAGTTTGCTACCATGAGGTTATAACCATTTTCTACACTTTGGGCCAGAAAGGTGGATTAGCTATGAAGTAAGACAAGTACAAGATGAGGTTTCTTAAGAATGGTTTCAACTATTATAGTTTTAAGAGTGGTAGGGACATATCTTGAATGCAGTGACATGTTAATGAGATGACAGATGAGTGTGGAGATGGCAGAGAACCTTCTTAAGTAAAGGAATGGGATCAAGCAGGCAAGACGGCACATTAGGTTTAGTGATAAGATCAGAGATGGTGCTTGGCTCAGTAAGAGAAAAAGCTGTTAAGGGTTTATGTGGGGATTTAAGCAGCATATCACTGTTTTTGTGTCAAGTAGAGACTCCATGGAGACACTGATGAATTTTCTCTAGTTTTGCTAGTTCAGTAAAAAAGCTAAGAAAAGTGTCACAGTGCTCAATCGAACTAGAGACTGCAGCTGGAGGAGGGTGAAGGAGTTTTCAATAATAGCAATAAGAGAATACTGGGTATGGGCCAATACCACTGATAACAGGGGCAACATTCTGCATACAGAGATCAGGAGTAAACTGTCAGTGTACTGCAGTAAGAAAAAGAAACTTTCATGGTAATAGGAAAATTGAAAAAAAGCAATGACTTTGTGATTACGGAACCCGGGGCACAAACCAGTGAAGCGTATTATGTTGCTTGTCTGAATGTAAGTAGGGAAATGAACATGCTGCATCTCTTTAAAAAATAAATGCACATTATTTTCAGTTGACAAGTAATATTTTGCATCTACCTGGATGTTAAATTCCTCTAGCACAAAGGGCAGTTTGGTAAATTCAGAGAGAAGTTTCTGGGTTATTCTGGGTAGGTGACATTAACAGGAACAGCAGGAGCGGTAATTAGAAGAACAACATTTAGTGCTGTTGTACAAATAATAATACAGTTACAATTATTAAGGACATTATTATAAATAACAGTGAGGTTACTACCTTTTCCCCTCAACCTGAGCCTCACTAGCTATCCAGACAGAGTTTGAGGGCTCAGAGATTTGTATAGTTATTTGTATCTCAGTGGCACATGCTTTTAAAATGCATCTTGGGTGATCAGGTCACAAATGTGTCTATCATGCGTCTCCAAGTTGTCCAATTCATTACTGCCTATGTCACTCAGGCAGTCAAGTGAAGTGTCCTCCATGCACAGACATGTTCAAAAGTTAAACCTGCATCATACGTCATTATATCCTTACATTTCAACCGCAAACATCAGTGCTCCTCTCCATTTTTTGTGCACTGGCATGCTGTCACCAAAACCAAAACAACCATCACATCTTGAATTGAGGATGGTTTTTCCTGTTAGGTTCTTGTCTAGTTTTCATCAGGATGCATTAGTGTTTGAACTACAAAAGATGTGCTCAAATGCATCCCAGACCACCTCAGCAAGTGGTTTGAGTGAATGCATCTTGAATGCGTCCTGGAGGTTGTTTACACTTGTACTTAGCACTGTCCACATGTGATCTGATTGCCCAAGATGCATTTTAATGCCAAATGTAAACAAAACCACATCCAAGGATTTCCATACCACTAATTTATTGAAGAGTGGTGCTTTATCTGAAAGAAAGTGACAGCCAAGTGGGTAGTGAATGTAGCAGGTGCACAGAGGGTTAATCTGGTTGATTTTGAACAGCAACAATTAGTTTTGGCAGCAGCAGTTTATCAAGAGGGCAAGAGCTCAGTCACTGCAAATGTGGCTGAAATGGTGCAGGGTGATAATGAGAGGATTTGGTCAGGTAGGAAATAAAACGACCAGTCTGGCATATGAGTTTCAAGATTGTGACATGAATTTTTCAAACATTATAAATATACATATATACTATGTAGTGATCTTGACATTTAGGAAATCTTTTTTCTGAAATTATTTTGTATTTTGTTTGTTTGTGCATTAATTGCACAAACCTGTGTGTTATTAACTTAAAATATGGGATTGATCAAATAAAATGATTATTTAGCATTATTAATGAGCATACATAAATAAAATCATTTTATTAAATTATTAATATAATTATAT
>JAQMCW010000035.1:17588053-17606984 GCA_030068335.1 Chrysichthys cranchii | reverse complement strand
TTTGAGGACTTGTGTGAAAATGTGATGATGTTTCAGGTCATATTTAAACAGAAATGTAGACAATTCTAAAGGGTTCAAAAACTTTCAAGCACCACTGTATCACTACACACTGGGTATCCATTCTGATGATGTTCTGCTAGGGTTACAATGAAGCAATTTGTCTTCCTGCATGTTTCAGGTGCTTTTATGTTTCTGCGGTCTTGTATTCATTAAACGAAATGCAGCTCTGTGTTTTGACAGCCCTCTTGTGTAATAACTAATGGCACACTACTGGCCAAGAAAAATAAACTGAGCAGTCAGTAGTCATATTGATTTTGGTCACCAAAATAGCAGAACTATGAAGCTGTATCAAGGGTGATTTCTGTAACAGCTCATCCTATATTGTTGCATACATATACATTTGTTAAACAAGTCATATTGCACATACAAAAGAGTCTGTAATATGGTCTGTCCTGTGCGTCCAGAAGCACATACTCATGCAGGCACACTCATTTCAGTCTCTAGCAGCCAGAACGAAGGTAAAACATTAGTGGTTCTCTGATTTTGCAGCTTAACATTTTTATCATCAACAGACATAATTGCTATCACAACCACCCACATTCTCCCAAACCGACATTATCAGACTCAGACTGTGTTGCAGCACAATTCAGATCTAATTGAGAATTTGATGTTATTAGTTTTTATTGTAATTCAGGTTATGCTGCACCACCTAAAATTAATGGCTTAACAAATCATTGACTACAGTACCAACTTTTAATTAAATAGTTCACCTCGGGATGCATTTTTATTGGCAAACATGATGAAACCAAAAGTAACTGTTCCCTTCTCTTTGGAATAAAGACTAGCATAGCATTTGAAGAGCTTTTTCTTGCTTGTTTGCTGCAATCCACCTAATATTCTATACGATGTCAATTTGGAAATGTAAATCACCTCAGCCGCAAGATCAAAATGTGGGAACTCCAAGTGTACTACATGAGAATGTGTGCATGCATTTTAATAGAACCTTTAAAAAATCCAATTTAAATGGATCATTGAAACTGAAATGTACTTCAAAATACAGTAATGCCATTAAGAATCTAAAATGTGAAGTAGTTGTAATTTATTTTAAACACTGTATAATTCTACTACACAGTCTTATAACCGTTATAACCATTTGAATTTAACCTATTAAGTTTATTATAGAACTTCCAAATCCAAAACAGGATTCCATTATGATTAAAATGTATACCTGAATACATAAAGGATTCATGGATTAATAGATAAGCATTTTAATCCATGCTCCAGCTAAATCAGTCCCAGAGATACAGCATTTGTAGGCCCTAAGTATACACATTTGCGCGCCTCTACACTAGGGGGCGGTGTGTCCGTTTTATTACACAAACGCTTCAATGTGCCACTACAGAGCAAGAGTGAAACAAAGGAACGGTGTGATGAAATGAATTGACTCTGTGAACCGTTGACGCGAGAGTATCGTAAAATCAACACTGAAAACGTTTAAGTTTTACACAGGAAGTTGGAATTTTCAAACTGACCAAAGTTTTTAAGTAAACACTCCTGTTTACAGTTCAACTAGTTTATGGTGAAAGATTATTATAGTTCATTTCCTTACCGTACAAAATCTACTTATTTAATCATTTATTTAGTTGGTTAAAACTGCAGGTCAAAACAAACTGCATTGTGGCTTCTTTTGATTATTGCCGAAAATGAATTCTGGCTGCAGCCTGAGTGTAGTTCATTCTACTTTACAACGTCGCTTTAATTAAATGCCCCAATAACACTTTTTTCATGTTGTTGTTATTATTATTATTATTATTATTTTTTTTTTTTTTATATCTTTATTTAGTAATTTTAAACTATTTGTCAGTGCCATTTAAAACCTAATAGACTGCGTCTAAAGGCTTTCTGATCCTGTTGGCTAATAATGTGTCGTTAGTGAAAGAGTCGACTCGCGCATACAAACAGTTTTCTTCTTATTCTTCATTTAATCAAAACGCTCCCACAGAAACTCTTCAACGTGTAAGCTGTTGGTTAGGATCAGGATCAGGATAAATGTTTGAACATCGCAAAACACTTTTCATATTTCGAACATAAACCTCCCCCCCCAGCCGAAGGAGTCGACTCTTTATTGGTGAACCGAGTCAAACGATCTGACACAATTGTCTCCTTTCCGTGCTTTCGAATACGGCGCATGCGCCAACTTGTGCGCATGCGCGTTTGCATGTAAGCCAACTTTCACAACGTCAACCGTTTCCGTTACACCGGATGTGCAACCATAAATACGGACTACAGAAGTGTCTTGGATACAAATTATCTCACTGACAGAGTAAGTGATAAGTAGTGCGATTTTGCTCATTGATGCTTTCATGTGAAAATGATAGTAATGATGAGTTCTCCCATGTTGGTGTGCTAGCCCTGAAGAGGGTCGGACACGTCCCAAACCGCCCCAGTGTACAGCCCTAAGTAGTGTGTCAGTCAGGGTGCCTGATATGGAGGAGACCTGCTCGTGTGCTGTTGTAGTGTTATACTGCCACATCATGGCGCTTTGGACGCAGCTCTGGTGTGTAGTAGAGTTTGTTGTGCTTGTACGTGGAGTAAAGGTGTTGTTTTGTTTATGTCCAGATCAGCGCCATGTCTGGGGATTTGGACCTGTCGCCGCCGGAGGTTCCTGAGCCCACCTTTTTCGAGAGTGTTTTACGATATGGCCTCTTTCTTGGAGCAATTTTCCAACTCGTCTGCATTTTAGCCATAATTATACCCACGTCCAAGAGCCACGAACAGGTAACACACACACACACACACACACAGTGGGGCTGCAGGGCGGTGCCCTGCTCCTGTTTCTTTAGTGCTATTAGTACCCAGCTTTCTAACACGCTCAGGCTTTTGGGGAAGAAATTCAATACATTAATATTCACAAGACCAAATCTATATGCCAAACCGGAAGCGCAAACCTCGGCCTTCTGTGATGTGCAATCCAGCAACCACTTTAAGGGGATCGTCGTGCTGTACTTCTACATTGACTATGTTTTGTTACTATTGAACTTTACTGCCATCTGCTGGATTTTAAGTGATTCTTGTTTGGCATTTCTTACAGCATTAGCGAAGGCGAAACTGCTTTCATGGTTTAAGCCCCTTGACTCAGATCCACTCCAACATTTAGCAGGCTCTTTCTTGGCCCATGCTCACCCAGCTTTATAGAAACCTTTTTTTGTTTTGTTATGTTTTGCTTTGTTTTTGGTCAATTCTGCATACTGTCAGACAAACGAACAAACAAACCCCACTGAAAACATAACCTCCTTGGCAAAGGTAATAGTTCAAGCTGTATTGCAGTCTCATGGCCAGAGAGATAGAAGGAATAGCGGAAATTTTTCGTGCGACCGGGGGGGGGTTCCCGAATACAAATATTTTTCCAAGTATTCGTTCGAAATTCGTATACGTAAAAACGACATTATTTGTGCCTTTCCGAATACCGTATTCGGGTTCGGCTCCACCCCTAATATATATATATATATATATATATATATATATATGTAATTTTTTTTTTAATGAAAACGAATCCTACTGCTATGCCCCACAAACACGGGAAAACGATGGAAAACACCAGAGAAATGCCAGCGCAGTTAGCATGGTCAGTGGATTCTGGCTCTGAGAGCTCCTCAGTCCCATAAAACAGATGAAAGGTACTGGATTAATGGATTTTTTTTTTTAATGAATTTTATGTTTATATTTGCTAAAACATAGACTAAATAGTAGGCGAATTTAAACCATTGACTTGTGTGCCACAGTATTTGTGTCTGTATGTTTTTAGAACACATTATCTGTTTTAATAATGGTGGGGAAGCTAGAGCCATCCCAGCTGACTTTGGGTGAGAGGCAGGGTAGACCTTGGACAGGTCACTAATCTATCACAGGGCTAACCCAGAGACGGACAGCCATTCTCACACACACACACACACTTACACCTGTGGGCAATTTGGAGCAGCCTGTTGACTTTATCAGAATGTTTTTGGGCTGTGGGAAGAAACCGGAAGTCCATGCCATGCAGGCTTGGGGAGAACATGCAGCCTCCCAACAGAAAGGCCCCAGTTGGCTGACAGGTTCAAACCCAGAAGCCTCTTGCTGTGAGGTGACAGTGCTAACCTCTGTGCCACCCAGTATTGTCCCAGTTACCTATGAAAGACTATTAGTTCTTATTTTGGTCAAGTATTAATAATTCTACAGTACAATTTGAAAGATAAGTCTAGGCCAATCTGATTTTGAACTAAAATGTTCATTTGATTACAGGAAGAGACTTCAGAGCCAGCTGAGCCGAAAACCTCTGAGCCGAGTCGAAAGCCCAAAGCGCCTGCACAGCAAATCCGGCAAAAACTAAAAAAGGAGAGCAAGAAGAAAAGATAAGCCTGTCTGTGAATGGGTGTGTGAGCAAATATGAGAGTTTGGTTCTGTTTTGTGGCAGAAAACGCAACTGAAGGAACACTAAAGATAGAAATTTTCAACGTGGACCATCCAAATGAAACACTAAACCTGTCCTGAAATTGCATGCAGTTTATTTACTGCAGTAGATCTACAACAGTGATCACATATGCAGTATATACTTCACTCATTCACTAGGTATCCGTCATAAGGCTGGTGGTTAAAACTTTAATTTGTACTGGGACGTTTTAAAGAGTCATTTTTGTAAGTCTGTTGTATCTGTATAATAAACTGGACTGTTTTTGACCATGCTGGTTACTTTCCTATAGTCTGATCATTGCAGAACCTCTGAGGGGTGGGTGTTTTCTTTATTGTGTTACATTAGCAGAATTTACAAATCAAAAGTTTTTTTATTATTGAGTTTTAAGAACTATTAGTCAGGTTGACTGGTCACTTGAATAGAATGGAGTTAATCCAAACATCAATAGCTCAAAAACTAGTAGGCCTATAAATAACATCATGGACTGAATTTATTCTGTGAGTTTAAGATTCAGGAGCAAAAAAGCTCACTGACCGGTGTAATGTATCTCATCTCTTCAGCCTGTGGCACACTTGCTTACCCCAGGATCCGCTGACTGCCTTTTAGCCAGTATGTGGAATTACTTGGAATCTTACTTTTCTTATTTAAAAGGGCAGTGCATTAAACCTAATAAAAATGTGATCAGTGTCCAGTCTAAAACTGTCTAACGTTATCATATTTGCAATTGTTTTGGAATGGTTTGATGTTTTGAATATTTGCTTTGACCTTCATCCCTAGAAAGAATATTCTTCAGTGTAGTACTTTGTATGGTTAAAAAATGTAAATGAAATTTACCAAAGTAAAACTGAGAGCGAGGTCTGTTCGGTCAGATTCATAAACATACTGGAAAATCCTGCGAGAGGCAGAGCGAAACGACTCTGAAGATTCCTCCAAAACCGATTCAGTTGGTAGATGATGTATGTGAGAATTATGGTAAGGGAGCTGTTTCTGATGGATTTCTTTAAAGAAACCTCATTTTATATGTTAATTTATAGTAAAGTAAAATGTAGTAAAGTCCTCATAAAATCTTTATTTTCTTAAAAGCTAGCCTACATGTATCCTTCTGAACTTCTGAAGCACAGCTTATGTGCAGAATTGTTAACAGAAATTTATCATCAATGTAGTCTGACCTTGAAGGCAATTATTTGAACGTGCACTCTTTTATTGTTAATGAATTCGTTAACACATTAATGAGTATATTACACAATACCGAGAATTTTATTTGTATTCAATGTACAATCATAAATACTTACTCATAAAATCGACCCTCATCCTAAGCATTGTGAAATAACATCTGTGAAATAAGATATTAGGGTAAAGTTTGAACTGATTGATATTTCATAGTTGTACTTTCCCTTGCAGGTTAGAAAATCCGATAAAACTGAATGACCTAAAAAAAAAAGAGCTAAAAAAACGAGCATTCTGGCATAAAACCGGTGTTTAACATGTTATTTGTCATGGTTTGTAGTATTCTGTAGCATGGTATTGCACCTCAGTCTTGTATCACTATCTCTTTTATGTCCATTACTTTTCTGTCAACATCCAGGAAGCATTACACATACATGACATACAATCAACAGGACGTCTTATGGCCAGCACCTGATCCCGACTGTTAGTTAGCTTTAGTTGCATAGTGCTTGTACCTCATACTGTTCATTTAATTTCAATACTAGCAGAGTGCAGCATAACCGAGAACTAAAGATGCAATTATCTAGAAAAAAAAATTGCAAAAAAAGTAGTTAGCAGCTGTAAGAAAATTTAGCATGGCAGAGGAAAAATATGGAAATTTACACATACATGTAGCAACGATTTCAACTGATTGAAACTGAAAAAGCTCAATTATTGGGATATCCACCATGCAGAGTTCTGAAAACTCTAATTCCACCTATATTCCAGACTGAAAGACTGAAGTTGCCAATTCAAGACAAGACAAATGAGAAGTCAAACTGAGGTAAAATACCTAGCTAATACACTACTCTATCTGCCTAGCTAACTTTAGCCTCTGCCTTGGTGATGTTAGATCTGGGGCTGTTACATTATTGTTTGTTAAATGTACCTGCTACACTGACACAATGGGAAGTTCTTGTTCGAGCAACTCCATCTTGTTGTCACCTTGTTGTCATCTACATGTCACTGTACAACAGTAAATAAAAAGAAAAGCTCAATTTCGGTTGAACAAGTAATTTAGGTTTGCTTTTATGATGATGGTCAGATATTTGGTTTCCTAGCAGAAGGCTAATCTTTGTGTTAGCTAAGGCAACTAGTGGCTTTTTCCAAATAATCTCCAAATTCAAAACTGGTTGTAGATGCTAACTTGCATGTGGGTCCCAAGACAAAATGTTGTTAGCAGTACTTCGAATGTAAAGGTAATATGCATTTCCTGACTCTTTACAAGTTATGTAATAATCAGAAGTATGCGATCAGCAATCATTATTATATTTAACAATTATGACCGTCCCTTTAAAAACACTCTGATATGACGCAAAGAATCTGTGCAGACGTGGAGGCTGATGAGTCCGGATGTTATAGCTGTCACTTGGAAGAAGACTGATTTTCACATCTAGCCATCACTGATCACTGGGATGAACAGTCAGATCTTTTCTGATCACTTCATTCACTGAGAAAACATAAGAGGAAAGAAAAGGAAAAAAATCACATATGGATGTCTGGAAATATTCCCCATGGGAAATATTAAAGATTCTGGGTACACCAAGGCTGTATGATGTTGCTTAGAGGAAATGACAATTCTACACACACATTGTCCTCCAGCAGGGAGCAGTAGGGAGCAGCACTGAGCCATAGTCAGTCATGTTTATCACCCTGCAACCACCTGAGGCTTGTTTTCTGTTGCTGAACAAAGATGTTGGTGGGCTAAATTTGGAAACTTTTCTACCTCTTCAAGTCTAAAATTAGAACATGGGCTGACTGTTAGAGGTACCACTAGGCTGTAAATAGAAGTCTTGCCATTTTCACTCCCACTACAGCCAGTGCAAGATTGTGTGACTGCCTTACACGAAATGCTAAATATAACACAGATAACGTCTCATCATACTAATGCTGGTTAATAAGCCATGTCTATACATCTAAAAAGGGTGATTAAGTCATTAACCACACAAACAAAGAAAAAAAATCATTTGTTCGCTAGGAGTTTGCTGAAATTACTGAAGTTTCCCTGTAAAATCAATAGTCCTCTCATGCCTGCTCTGATCATTACAGACAGACAGAACTCAATACTGAACTAGCTTTAGCAGCAACTATTTAAAGCACTGACCTACATTATGCAGGCTGTGATGGGGGCCACATTTTACACTCTGATATACATTAAGCTGTAGGACGTGTTATAGAAAGAAGTGTCCATAAACAAGCTCTCGACTTCTATGGAAGTATTGCCATGTGACTCTACGTAGTACACTCATTTTCATCATGATATCTTTTTGTAGTGTATGTGTTACAACAGGTAAAACAAAAACACAATAATAAATGTGCTTTTCTTGTATATATAGCTGCTACAAAAACTGTCCATCTGTCATGCTCCCAAATTGACCGAATTAACCTATTCACAATTGCGCAACACTTGAAGGCTGAGCAGAACATTCCAAAAGTCAAACCCATAACCTTCTTATTGCTAGAATTGAACCTTAACTTCTGAAGTTTACCCCTGCCTTTACTTTACACCCAAGTGTCAAAATCACAAATACACCATCATTCTTGGCCTCCTCACCATCATCCAGGTAAGCCTGGTCCAGATTCTCCTGCTTGACTCGTACAGGACTGCTCGTTCTTTGCTGCTCCACAGGCTGCCGCTGGTTGTAGCTCTGCACTGGAGGAGCTGCCCTCTGCCCAAAGCTTCTCTGATTGGCCACATCCAGGCCTGGAAACACAGAGACACCAGCCTGGTAGCTGTGTCCAGCTATGATGTGCTGGTAACTGCTTGGTTTGAGATGAGAGCTTGGATTTGGCCCTATGGCAGGTGCCTGACCTGAGCAGATAGGTTGCACTCCAGGAACAGGATGATCCAGAGGAGGCTGGTAGTGGCCAGGGCTGCTGCTTAGGGCCTCCACCTGGCTCTGGTAGAGAGCTGAAGAATGATGGAGCTGGTACTCTGAAGCAGGAGGGTACAGGGTAGGACTGCTGGTCCTCTGGGAAATATGGCATGGCATAGCGCATGGCAGCTGGGTAGTGTGACCTGCGAAGACCTGGGAGACACTGCAGCCAAGCTGTCCGTACTGGTACTCATCCACCGGCTCGGCTTTTATCAGTGGAACTGGAAGAAATGCGATGAGATGACGGTTTTATCATTAGGCTGGTAATAAAAACAAACCCAAGAGCTTTAGTGGTCATAATAAGTGGTTAGTGATATTTATTAAATGCTATATAAATAATAATCAGAGTATGCAAGGACTCTGATTCTAAAAATTAAGCTTCTGGGGCTATGATTGGTGCATGCACAAGTCTAAAATTATCCATACAGTACAGGGGTACTGTGAATATAACTGTATAAACCCAAGCAAATGTTCTCATCCAGTTGCTACGTTCATGGCCAGAATGAACATGCAACAGGGGCGTCAAAATCTGCCACAAAGTGATACCAACAGTGTTCTCTTGAAACAGCCTCTTAAACAGACACAACGGAAAACATTAAACCCCTGCCCTCATATTCACCCAGCGTCAACATAAGAAGGAAACTTCACCCACTCACTTCTGCCAGTCCCAATCTGCCAATCCCAGCTGACGTTGGGCGAGAGGTGGGGTACACCCTGGGCAGGTCGCCGATCCACCGCAGGGGTATCACACAAAGACAGACAAACCATTCATACTCACACTCATACCAATGGGCAATTCAGAATAGCCAATTAACCTAATCCTAATCCTAAACCTAATGTGCATTTCTTTGGGCTGTGAGAAGGAAACCGGAGTAGCCATAGGAAACCCACACGGACACGGGGAGAACATGCAAACTCCACACAGAAAGGCACCCAGGTTGACTCTGGGGATCGAACCAAGGACCACCACACCACCATACTGCCCAAAGACTTCACACATTTGGAAAAATACAACTGAGTAAATTAGTTCTCTGTAACAAATAACTCTACCACATCAGGCTACTATATGTTAATGCAAAGTTTAAGCTGGTACAATATGCATGAAATGTATATTTATTAGTAAATCAACAAAATAGCTGCAGTTAATACAGTCATATCTGGAAACTCTATGCTCTACACACATAAGCAAACATTCGGAAAAAAACCCCCACATTTGCTATTTCTAGCGCTAAAATCTGATTGGATATATTATCATTAAAATGGCATTATGCTGGGCCACAGTACACTGGGATGAGCAGATCACATCACACCTTGGTAATGCATTTTTTTCTAACTCCACCCTTTTTTTTTTTTTTTTTTATAATTACAGTAATTACAATTACAGCATTCTGCAGACACCCTTATGGACAGCCACATAAAGAAATGCTGTGCAATCTCCATCAAGAATCGTGTTCCTGTGCTAGGGCAAACATGTCCTAGGAGTGTCATTTAAAATAAAATTGACATTCATTGTATAGTATTCATATATACAGTAGTATACCAAAGTACAGCTGTTTCGCGATTTTACCTGCCACGGACAATTCCATGATAATTTGGAATGATTATTGCTGATTTCCCCAAAACAGCATTTTTGTTTTACTGAAATAAATAGCTTTTTGTTGCTATTATGTGCTCTGTGATGAGTTTTGAGGACATTTGGGTCATAGAGAAAAGCACTCACCTGGGAGAGGCATGTAGGTGAAGTGTTGCGGCTGACTATGCTTACTCTTCCCATTCAACACATGGAAGTTGACTTTGACTGGGTGGTAGATGTTGGGGTCTCGATAAGGAGGAATTTCCACATACAGCATGTTCTGTGAGGGACACGATACCCAATCAGCTTCAAGAATGGTTATACAGCCAAAAACATCAGGCTGTATGTTATTTAATTCACCACATGTCGCCTAAACACTTACTGCTTGACTTTTTTCTCTGTTGACTGTAGCCTCCATTTCCCATACCTCTAATCCATCTGTAAGAAGAAATAATCAAGGCTTTAGAAAACGCTTTGTAATTTAGAGCAACACCATGTTTTCTACACATGACTCACTAAAGTGAATGCTTTATTGTAATTTTTCCATTGCTTCTTCTCCGGTAATAACCACAAAACATTTCTTGAACATCTTTCACACAGTTAAAGATGTTTTTTTTGTTGTTGTTGTTCAGCACCACAACAAACTCGACTCCCACTGCATCCTTTCCATGACTCTGGTGCACCGGCAAGTAAGCAGTGCGTCCCTTTCAAGTTCAGTACGTGAAGCACGCCCTCCCCTCGCACCTCTGTTGGGCTGCCTACGCACTGAGTACAGGAAAGGAAGAGAAGACTCTGCTTGTAGATGGTATCGCTGCAAAGCTTAACCACATCCGCTAGCTCCACACTGCACACCTCAATGGAAAATATCTCTACATTTACCAATAAGTTGAAAACTTCATAGTGTGCTTGCAATGTGTCTGTAAGATTCTTTACACTGTCTCACACTGTCTTTGTGTTCTGATATAACAGCTGACCTGCAGTTTTGTAATGTGACAAACATTCTTATTATTTATCATATGTACCAAGCAAGTATGTAATCCCTTTTAACTTTATTTGTTGAGGACTATAACATGCAATTAGTAGTAATTTACAATTTGAGTAAAATTAACACCAAAGTATATCAAAGTCTAAACTTACCACAAAGGTCTTAACTCTTTTTTCGTAAAAAAAAAAAAAAAAAAAAAAAAAACTGCCTAGGACTGTTTTGGAAAGACTCCGTGCAAGAGAAATAAGAGGCATTTAAAGCTTGTTACATCAATAACCCGAATAAAAAAAAATCCATTCAAAGAAAGTGGCCATGTTTGGAAACTCAAAATGCACGGATTTTATTACAGTGTGTGGGATCTGAAGTTTCTCTATAAACACTGACAAGCTGGCTTGTGGTGTGCGTGTGCATGCTGCTGCTTTGCAAGCTTGTTATCTATTTCCCGTTCTTACGCTGATGCACCAGAACTGTGCTGACCAGACCAGATGACAGTATACAATGCAAACTCACAGACTGGCTCCTCATATGCAAACCAAGTCAAAACACCTCCAAAAACAAATCACATGCTAATGATACCTGCCGGCAAAGTACAGTGCCCTGGAGGCTGAAATATTTCGACAGTGCTGGTGTGACTAATCACTGACGTCTTGTTAACCAAAAGGCATACCTTGGGTTTTCTCCGTGAACAGCACCCTAGAGTCAGAGGTGAAGTTTTGACCGGTCAGGATCATCTGCAGTCCGCCCAGCACCGAGCAGTGGTCCAAATCCTGTCTTTCCACAGCCGGACGTTCATGGGCAGATCTCTGAGCTTCAATGGTTTAAAAAAAAAAAATTGCAACCCATAACAACCAGACTGTCAACTGCTTAATGATTATGATCTGTCTGGATCAAAATGAATCACTTAATTTTTTATCTAATATGAAACAATAAGAAATGTTTGGCTTTTTTTTTTTCAAAAGTAAATCTGTGCATTGTTTCAGCTTTCATAATCAATTTTATATTTGTACAATAACTCATCAAAAAAAAAAATTCATATATTTCAAAGGACACATTACAAGCCAGCATGTGTGATTTGTTCTTGCTATTTCTTTCTGTATAGTGAATGAAATCATGATAGCAGATAAATATCTGGTGAATTGAATCAAGTGCCCTGGAAAAATACATTCAAACAAAGTCCAAAATAAGCACAAACAGAACTCATTAATTGAATACCTGTTATTAATAACTGGATGAATTAATAAATATTTAACTCTGATGTTGCAGCCTACTGAAATAAGCATTTTTATAGTTCATGTTTTGTTTTATTTATTGGATCTCCACTTATTGAAGGTTCCAGGTTGTAGTGCTTAAACAGTTTTCAGGATTTGCACTAAACATATAATTTCAGTGATACTATAGAAAAACTGATATGAACTCATTTCTCTATTTTTTTTCTTCCCCACACAAAGCCTGTTTATCCCTTTCCATTTTACAGACAACTCAGTGCTCAAGGTTCTTCAATCTGTCCCTGTTTACCCTGCTATTTCACTTCAACTTTCAGGCAGCAGAGGGCTCTAAAATAACAAACGGCTCCTCTAAGTTTATTCAAGTCATATTAGTCAAGCGGAAAGTCATAAGATAAAAGTGGGTCCTGTTATTGTTCCAGCAGATTAAAGGGTTAACTGGTGTAAGTACTTACAGCACTCAATGGGATGTGAGGCCTCTTGGAGAGAAATCCAGTGGCCTCCAGGCTGAGGCACATGGATACGAAAGACCAGCCGCACACGTGTATTCTTTCGGCCCACGTCAGTCTCACCTTTCCGCAGCTCAATATCAGCATTCTTCAGTTTCAGTATCCCGGCACAGTCCACACTGAGAGTGAAACACACATGCATACAAACAATAGCGAGCAATAAAGTAGCTGTAATAGTGTGATGTTTATTTAGAGCAAATTATAATATGATAAAAAATAAAGCTTATTATAAACAGGTTATTAGATTAAATGCTACATAATGTAGTGATTATGGGAATGATATGGATTTGACACTCAAGAGTCAAGATTACTCTTTAAACACCTTTTTTTCTTTAGAAACTCTTGAAAAATGGCATTTTGGCAAAATATTATTAAAGTTTGGAAAATAAATTCGAACATAATTCATTCTTCTTTAATTGCCATTTTCCTCACACTGCCCGCATGTTGTCTTTGGGTTCCAGCGGCAGCTCCAGAACCTTGGTTCCATTCACCATTCTCTCATGGCTGCTGGTGGTGACGGTTTTGCCAGTGATGCGGTGGACCTGGTAAAAGGCATGTGGCCTCACAGCTCTCTCATCAGCCGTTCCAATGAAGACCTGCAGTGCCAGAGCTTCTCTCCCACTGTAGCCATGCAACTGCACCCACAACAGTTTGGGTAAATGTTAAACACTTTGCAGGTCTGATAATCACTTGGTTGGTTACAGAGCAGTTGTCAATTAATGCATCAGTTAAGAAGTGTCCAAATAACTGTGTGAAATGTTAGAGATTGTTCTAGATCAATTGATTTATTTATGTTAAACTAAAATGAATTAATTAAATGGTTAACAAAAATGACAATATTTAAAGTTATTTTATAATGCAATAACTAAGCTATTATAGTTTTTGTAATATTTCCTAATATTATTATTTATTACTTTTTGTAAATCCTGATTTGTCCACTGTACCAGGAGATGACAGCTGATCTATTGTTGATTAATTTACTAATTGATCCAGAAGCTGGCATTAGTCAAGGCAGGCTAAAGATCCAGCTTCTCATCACCCATAATGTCATTTATGAGTCTACATAATGAATAAGACCCAATGTAGTAGTAGTAGTAGTAATAATAATAATAATAATAATAATAATAATAATAATAATAGTGCCTAACTTGTCTCAGCCAGTTGAATTGTGCCAACCTCTTAATTTCCTCTACTTCTAAATCTATTAATTTGCTTATTGTTTGGTTGCACCCACTTTTAGGATGACTGTTGCTATCTGCTGTGCAATCTTGCAAACAGATACCCAAATGTGTTTTTGAAACCATAAGGCAACTTTTTGTGCAAATTTGTGCTCTACGAGCACATTGTGGTAAATAAAACTCATAAACTTCCTATTACTACTCTTCAAATTCATACTGCATTAATAAGTATTAATAAGTACTAACTGATTAATACTGATCCTCACATTCCTCACAAAAGAAACGTATCAATTCTATGTGTTTATTTTATAATGAGATACACTATATAGTCTTTGTGATATTGAGCAGAAGAAAACAGATTTGCACTAAATAATGGTGCATAATAAGATGTTTCTCTCCTTGTGGCTTCACAAGAATATTCAGATGAAAAGGAAAAGTGCCCTGCAATGGCAGGACGATAATGTTGAATTTTTTTTCACATTATAATTCATGAGTTATGGGTTCTGAAAAGCCCTACAGTTTGGCCTAGAAACTTTCATTTCATTTAAAATGAACAAAATAGCTTTCAGAAATAGATTTTGATGTCTACAGCTATTGATTCTTAATTGAGAAATCACAACCATATTCTTCTCCTTATGTAAACAAGAAGACTTTAGATATGTACTGTAGATTAGTATCTCATACAAATCTTTGAATTACTTGGTAATTGATCCAAAATGTGTGCTATGCCTCATTCATACTCTTTGATTACCTATGTGGCATGCAAATGTTAGCGCTAACTTGTGTAAACCCATTCCTTGACGATCCTTTGCTTCTCTGAGCAGCTCAGACATTTTCATACTTTTCCATTTAACATATGATAATGGTAATGATAACCCGATTCTGTAACTTATGTATCTTCAGCTAGCTTTTCAAAATTGCAGCTACTGTAGTAATATTTGTAAGGAATTAAAGTCAGTTTTGGTCCAGTACAGTAAAACAATAATGGGGGAAAAAATCAATAGACAAATGATGATGCAATCATTGCACAATTATACAATTTTAATGTTCAATTGTGACTATTCTCTGTTTAATTTAGTATTCTCATCTCAATAAACAAATTAGTTTTTGGTTTCATGCGTAAACATCAACTTGTTGATTATTTATCTACAGCTTTATATGTTTAATTAGTGACTGATTACCAATAAATAATTAATCAGCTGTGATCAACAAGTGTTTGGGAAATGTTTAGAACAAATGAATTCACACTCTACCTAGGTATACGCATACAAACTACTGAACTGTAAAGGTCAGTGTAATTGCTAAATCCATTTTATTGAACAAAGTGTTTAAAGTGAGGGTGAACTGAGGGAATGTTGTATGGTAAAGGAAACACAGTGTGCTCTGTTACAGTACAGGAAAAATACAGCTTCATTTCCATAAATTTGAGCAATAACAGAATGACAACACTCTCCCTTTCTTTGCTGTCGAGCTAAAATATTGCATCATCTCACAAATCTTGACTTTTGTGTTCCTTAGTTTCACAATCATAATTTCTCGAGAATTCTTTCACTCCCACTGTAAACCCCCGCATGCACACCTCTGTACACAGGTCAAACGCACTACCACCCACACAACACACTCCCTCTGTACCTGAACCACAGGATGTCCTCCTGACACTGCTTTAACAGCTCCTCTGCTGCCTTCAGTCTCATAGTGGGCTCTGTGGTGCTGTCTCGGCTGAACCTCTATTCTTAATTCATACTGCTCTGTGCTGCTGGGAAGCGTCCACTCTAGAGCAGGTAGGGTGGCCAACGACATGCTAAGAACCAAAACACAGAAACTGTCACACGTATATCTTGGAGATCATGTTATTCACAGGAAACAGCTCACTGACATTCTGCAGGTTTGGAGTTTTCTAACCGTGTCAGGCTACATTCATTATAGAACTGTTTCCAAGTATGAAAGTTCAGTGACCTGGATTTTATTTTATTTTTTATTTTTTTTTATGATCAGAACATAAGATTGACTCTAATGCTTCTTCTAATCAGTAATCGTCTAACACACTCTGGTAATTGTTTACTGTACCTGCACATGGCTGTGGGCATTTGACTGGGCCAACTGACGGATGGCAAGACATATACTGGATCCATTATGGGTTCCCTCTTCACATCAGGCAACACAGCATGTGCCGACTGACTGTAGATCAAGTACTCTTGATTAGGCCGTCCAATCTTTGTGGGGACAGGTTTAGCAATGTGCCTGTTGTCAAATTCTTCAAGGTTGGCTGTTGGTCTACAAGGCTCAACCAACTCCTCTCGCACTGCATGAGGAGAGGGGCTTCGAGAGCGTGGGACAACCAGGGCAGGGTTCTGGTATTGCTCGTAAGTGCGTTTTCCCTGAGGGGAAGTGGAACGTGAGCCTGGTCGTGAGGAGGAGGAAGATGAAGGCCTGCAGTTCAGGAAAGTCTCCTCTGTAATGCTGGTGCGTGGGGACGTATTTGGAGAAGTACGGGGCGAACCAGATGCATGGATGGCCTGGAGCCTTGGGCACAACTCAGCCACAGTCATTGCAGCTAAACCTCCACCTCCTGAAGCACTGGGAGAGACACAAGGCGAAGGCTGGGGTGAATACACCTCCGAGTGCCAGCTGGAGGAAGTGCTGCTGGCCGGGCTCAGGTTCTCTCTGTACAGCAGGTTCTGATACGGGGGCACAGCTAGACGCCGGCTGATATCCACTGGTGCTGTTTGGACATGCTCGCGGTGCTGGTGATGCAGCTCCGAGCAGGTGATCTCAATGCGAGGGCTAGCCTGGGATGAGAGTGAGTGACTGAGAAAATCCCGCAGATCAGGGTGATGACAGGTGAGGAGGTCCTCAGAAGCTGGAGGATTATAGGAAGGCTGATGATGGGACAGATCGTTGTACGGAGCATGGGCCTGATCAGTATTGGACGAGAGTGGATTAGCATCGAGGTGTGACAGAGCGTCGAGCTCATCTGCTAAGGGATCAACACGGACACAAAATGGGTTAGTTCTGGAATACAGGGGGAAAGAAAAGCAGAATACGCCAGGCCATTTGTTTTGAGGTGGAGAAGGAAACTTTGACCGCGCCATTTTAATGTGGAACCTGAGCACATGCTCTGTTCACTTTTATAGCAATGAAAATGATAAAAGCCTTTCTACATGTTCTAATGATAAACCAATAATTATAAATAAAATAATACACCTCAGACCAGGTGAGCGTTGCTGATGGTCATGCCTGGTGTTGTTGTTGTTGTTGTTATGACTTTATGGTTAAATTCTAAATTCACCCATATTTAAATCTGGACATAAACAATTAATATTCTAAAATGGACCAATAGGAGGTAACAGAGCGCAGCTTGATAATTCAGATATAACAGAATAAATATGACATAGAAAGTTAAGTAAACACATTAGGCCAATATTGTTAGTTTATATAGAGCACAAACAGAAATGCAGTACAGTGCACAACTATATATGTCACATGCCAAACTCTGATACAACAACTAAGTGATGCACTGTCTGGTTTATCTCCATCAGTGTTAGAGTTTGTTCTTTATTTCCTTTTATATTGTAAATAACAGGAGAAGGGCGTTTACTCACCTTGGTCATCGTGTGGCATGTCATTTCCAGTTTGGCCATAAAGAAACAGAGGAAAAGGAAAGTCCAGCTCGTCCTGGCCGCTTCCAGCAGCGAAGCCGACAGCAATGTTTTCACAATCACTATTCATTTGGGGGGGAAGTTTTCGTTCTTTTTAACTAGTGGAAATGCTCCTCAATAGGGAAATTAAAAAAAAAATAAAAAAAAAAGAGGGGAAAAAAGTCAAAAGACAAGAAAAAGTTCCTTGTTGCTTGTGAAAATCGAGTTAGTATGACTTTTCGCAGTGCCTCACAGACAGAGGGATGCACCGTGTCACTGACGCGCTGATGGGGACTGAGAGCACGCAGCGCGCGCGAGCTGTTCAGGGCGACTTCCTGTTTTAGAAGAAACTCCTCCGAAAACTTGTGGTGAGCTGAGCTGTTTCTCAGCCTCACACACACACACACAGCTTCAGCTTCATCAAACCAGTGTGCTGGGCTGTAATGCTTACATACATACATTCATATATATATATATATATATATATATATAAACCTAAGTAATCTTAAAGCAAACAAGAGAGTCTGTTTGAATCCTTCTCGTCAGGTATTCAAGAGAAAAATATAAAAACCCTAAGCAGTCCAGTAATATGGACTAGTACAGGATGACAGGATAGACAGACAGAATGCAGCCGTAAGATGGCGACATTGTGTTGTAAGCTGGTGTGATTTTCCGTGCAGAACACACATTATTTGTTGAGCAGGTGTGAGTGACTCATGCACTTGTTTGTGTTGTGGATTTGCGCGGCCATTTTCATCCGCTCCTCAGGCGAGCTCCTGCCACTTGTGTCCAAGTGCAGGGCTGTGTTTAAACCTTACTACACTGCGCCTGGGAAGTACAGTACATCATTAATGTGCCGAAAACAGCTGTGTTGTCGAAGCCAAACACATGAACTGTTGAGAAATGATGAAATATGGCTGCCTGCTCCACACTCTGTGGCTTGAAGTGATCATTTCGACCCCTTTGTATAACTAAACTCAGTTTGCTCCTTTAGGAGCTGGTATTCGTTTAACGATAGCTATTATATAAGTCCTGGCTTTACTAGCAACCTAGTTATAGGATAGATTTTGATGTATGGCTTTACTAGGGATGCACTGATACCATTTTTTTTTACAAACCGATACGAGTACAAGTATTTTTATTTGTGTACTCGCCGATACCGATATTTCTTAAATTGGATTTCCATGAAATTGTAATCAATTTGGAGGCAGGTTCTATTTTCTCTTTTGCAGATTACAACAAGCCTACTAAGGCTAAATACAAAAATGATTAACAGAAGGCTATTCCAGGCCA
>JAQMCW010000035.1:17558541-17575481 GCA_030068335.1 Chrysichthys cranchii | reverse complement strand
AAACGCTGACACAGTTCTCTCCATGCTGCCTCAAGGACCAACACGACACCGGGTTGCCAGATGCCAGAAATCCCCCCAATACAGGGGAGACCACTTCAATAAAATAACGCATCGCATTTTATGTTCAGTAACGAGAACGGCGTTGTAACGATAAAAACAGTAATTAATTAGATTGCTCGTTACTACAAAAATAACGCCGTTAGTAACGCCGTTTATTTATAACGCCGTTAGTCCCATCACTGGTCATTGGAGATGGGCATTTCCTACAGACCGGCGCTTAAAGGAGACCGGCGTCTATTGGAGACCGGCGTCTATTTGTTGGGACATGTTTTTCCCCCAGCGTTTATTGGAAACGGGCGTCAATAAGAGACAGGCCACTATTAGAAGATATATGGTATATTGGTTTATTCTCGTGACCTTGACATGGGTGAGAGCATGAAATCTGAGGTGACAAAACAATGTGGTTAACAGTGACACTAACACATTCGAATTGCTCTAATCTGCATTACCAAGTAATATCAGACCTAAACCCCATGGGCCGATCTAACACTCAGACGTAGCCTTTAATTATCGTATAAGCATGAAGCAATTAAGAGTAAAATAGGACCTAATAAATGTCAAAACAAATCACGAGAAACTGAAAAATAAAAAAAGTAAATCATAAAACAAAGAGTACGTTTATTTTTATTTGTTTTGTTGACTTTGAGGTAAGGAAATGTTTGTCAAAGGATTTTTTAAACAGTGTTATATTTCTGACTCATCAATTAGCCTATACTAAATTGCAGCCAAGATTAAACTGTTATTAAAGCTTGTAGATAGGAAAGCATTTGTGGAAATCATACACATATCCCTTTTAAATGATGATTTTTAAAAAAAAAAAAAATTTTATTTTATGGAAACGTGCTCCCAAAGGGAGGAATAGATATTGGCACCAAATGGGAGGTTTGTATCATTTCTGACCACAGGACAGGAACACAGATGGTGTTTGTTACGCTATTGGCATCTCTACCTGTACCTCTCTGCCACTTTTTCTCATTAAAACACACTCAGTGAGCACCCAGGAAAAACAAGAGATGTTATGCAATACTTGGTCATCCCTTTAGTTTGATGTTATTTATCAAGAGTCGTGATAATAGTGATAAGTTGTCTCTGCGGGTGAGATTGCAGCATCAGACCGAGATAGTCTGAGGTCTAAGGGATGTCTTATTATAGACCTTTGAGCTGTGTGTCTGCTGGCTTATGTTGCATGACAGCACGGAGGTCAGGCTGGGATGTTGAAGTCCTTGAATTTCCACTGGCATAAAGCTCCTGACCAAAGACGACCATCTTCAAAGGAAATTCAGAAACGAGAGCACACAAACAGGTGTTCCTTCCTCACTGGCACCATTAAAGGAGCCTTTTTGTGCTGTTTTAAAGCAGGTTAGATTTCGGTACAATGCAGTTAACATATAGCACTGAAGAGTCAGCGACATTGATTACTAAGCTAAATGTAGACATGCCCTCAGGCATGTATTGGCGTGTTGCATTTTTAATAGGTAGCGAATTCAGCCTGGGAAAACTACATCTTTTACCCACTGCATCTCAACACCCCAGACATCAGGACAAAGCCCATTGGCTTGTGTTCAGGAAATCACATACTGCAATTTACGTAAGCTTTTTGCATCATGTCCCCTGGAGACAAGCTGCCATACAAAGTCACAGTCATAATTTCTGTCTCTTCTCTCCTTAAGGGGTTGGATGTGTGTGTGTGTGTGTGTGTGTGTGTGTGTGTGTGTGTGTGTGTGAGAGAGAGAGAGAGAGAGAGAGACCAAGATGGAGTAGGATAGTCTTTATCGCTGTCATCAAGGGTATTTGGTGGTGCTGGTGGGGGGTTTGTGTGTTATATTAGGCTCACTGTGTTTCCTCTAGCATGGATTTGCTATTTATAGTTTAGCTGAAATTCTAACAACCTGCACTCTGAGAAAGAGAGATGGTATATGTGTGTGTGTGTGTGTGTGAGAGAGAGAGAGAGGGGGAGAGAGGAAGATGAAAAAAGGAATACATTGTGGTAAAGGAGATGTTTGTGTAATTAAGTTATAGCTATAGATATGGGGTTTTAAAGACCGTTGGAAAATATTCGCTTAGGGAATTGAAACTTCCAGTTCACACAACCATTTACCTGCGCTAGCTCCTTAGCCAGGACCGCATCACACTACACCTGCTGCATCCATGGGATTTCATTAGTCTCTTGAGAAGCAGTTTTCCAGTCCTCTTGTTAAGCCAAAAAAAAAAAACCCTGATACCTACAATAACGGCACCATAATTCTGTCCTTTCCGAGATCAATACGTGACGAAAGTGACCCACGCACAATCGCATTTATGAAGCAAGTCACAGCTTGATATTTTCGACAGTATGGGCCTGAGGAAAGTGGAGGACATAAATAAAAAGAGGTCTAGGAACACTGCAAGGTTTTTGTCCATGAAGGGCAAGGAAAGTATTCCTCTTACATGAATAGCAAGACTCAAGAACAAAAAGTCCAGTCATGCTCCTTTTCTCCTCTAGAATCACTCATGGGAATAGCAGTAACGTTTACAGTGAGAGTATAATGACAACAGAATAGCTGTCAGTGAAACTAAATATTATCGATCTATTACATAACCACTTATACGGTGTGATTATGCATGTACTATATAATTATTATGGTTGTTCATTATATCTGTCACTGTTTTGCCTGTGTTCTCGTTTCAGAGCCAAGCAAAGTGCTGCATCTCACTGTCCGCTGAATCGTCGCAGTTCCACATTCGAAGGACATAAAGTGTGTTTTGTCGATCCTCTTTAACTGTTCACAAAAGCAATCACTCAATCCAGGATGCTTGTACCTAGACTACAATTCATTTCTGCCAACTCTCATGTTAATCGTGGATGACCAGTGAGCAGCACTTCTGAACTAGAATGAATTTACAGCGACGTTTTAGCAACGGCCCATGAACATTTCATTAGCGCCTCTTCCATAACAAGTATTTCATTTCCTGCTTGTCATTATGTTCATGACTCCAAGGAAATCTAAATACCCAACACCTCAGTATATACCTGTATAAGTATTTTGCATGGAGAGTCTGATTGTGCATGTGCTACTGTGAATGTGTTTAATTAGAATACTGGTTTTCAGGCCATCAGTGTTTCACTGATTTGTAGATTCCACTGTTTACAAGAAGCTAGTGCCCTGTTTATGGCTGTCGACGTCAGAGCAGCAGAAGTGCTGTATTAAAAACGAGGTCCTGCTGGTAACACGCAACCTGACAAAAAAAGAGACAAAACAACACTTAGGGAAAAAAAACAACAACAATATTTTGCTGTGGAGCTACATACTGCTCCACTGTTACATTTTCGAAAATTCCCATAGCGTTGCCTGCTTCCCGCTCTCAGGATGAGTAACCAGTCGGACTCAGAAGGCGTGGTCTACACGGTGGAAGAACTAGAATGCAAGATATGCTATAGCCGCTATGATGCGCGCGCGCGCAAACCGAAGTTACTGGCGTGCCTCCACCGTGTCTGTGCTCGGTGCCTGAAGAAGATGGCTGAGATGGAATCATCACCTGGCACTGTCAGCTGCCCATTCTGCCGCCATCAGACGCATGTGCCTGATGAGGAAATCTGGCTCCTGCAGGATGACAGTAACATCCTGGCCATTCTCTCCTACCAGGAGCGAGTGAAGAAGAGTGGCTCAATGCCTGTGGGTGAGGTTCTGCTCACCCCAAACAGTCTAACCGGGGGGGAAATAGGAACAAGTGGAGAAGCAGGAGGAGAGCAGGCCCACAGTTCCTCCGACTGCCTGGTCATCACCATCATGGAGGTTCCAGATGAGTCGACTTCACCCGACTCCACAGGCATGCTGAACATGGTGCGTCTGTATCGGTCGGCTAGCTTGGACTCGCTGCCATGCCACGTGCCTGTGCAGAAGTGGCGCGCATGGACGTCGCGCTCGGTGCCGCGTTTTGTCATGGGCTTCCTCTGTTTGCTCTACTTCAGCTCGTTGCCCCTGGGCATCTATCTGCTCATGATTCAGCAGCTCACCCTGGGAGTGGTCCTGGTCAGCCTGGTGCCCTCCACCCTTGTCCTCTGCGTGTTCTACGGCTTCTGTCAGTGCCTGTGCCATGAGATCATGGAGGCCATCGCCACATAGACCCCGCATAGGTTTGTGTGTGGTTTTGTCAGGTTGTAGGCAGTGCGAACCAAGCCAGAATCACCGATCTGTTCATTCTGCACTGACTGCTCATCTACTGGTGCACTGGAATATACCAGCATACAGAAGTGAACTTTCAACCATCTACAGTTCATACAAAGGGCAATACATACATGTGAATGAGCAGTTACATCCCAACATCCAGTGCAGGTTGTTTGTATTGAGCTACGGCTGCCTCGATTTGCTGTTGATTTGTGAGTTTGTTTGTTTGTTTGTTTGTTTGTTTTTATCCTGTACCTGTTAGCTCAGGCTTAACATGACTGTGATCCTTTTACATACCACTAATAAGGGAATGAGATTCATATCTAACATGGGAATTATGGACTTTGTTCCGTAATGTAAAATATGTCCCTTCCTATTTTGACAATCCATTCGTTGTGTAACTTGAAAATATAGTCTCTGTATACTTGTCAAAGTTCCTAGTTGCCTTTGTAAGGCATGCAAATTCCCAAGCTATATTTTAATGTTGTATATATTAAATAATGTGTTTGTCATTGCTATGAGAATGAACAAATGCCTTCAGATCATCCAAACTGTTAATAGATATTCAATAAAGATTGGAAACACAATCTGACCGATATCAATGAATGAAACCGGACCGGCTGCAGACTCGGCAGAGTATTTCAATGCACTGGACTGAGCTCTTGAAAAAATAATGATCAACTTCTGAAGAAGAGAAAAAAACAAACAAGAAGAACTGCCAGTAATTCAACTGTTCTAGATTTCCATTGTCCTGTGTTGTGGCTTTCCAATCACATACTGTATATTTATGTAAATTATATAGCTGAAGAAAGCTTGTCAGACCAGTGAATAGGTACATATTTATTCAGAAATATCCATTCCGAAAGTGCAGAGTTTGGATACATTTCGAAAAGTTGACAACGGAAACAGAATATTTAACAAGAAACGGAAAAAGAAGTGAGTTTATTCCCCTGTGTCAAATTCAAAATGGATGCCTCATCTGTTCCGAGTTGATAACACTGGTTGAAAGTGGTAATGTGAAGCCCCTCAAGAAACAAAGCATAACACTTCAAATCGTCTGATTTATAGCCACAAACTAAACATCAGTAGTTAAGCAGGTGACCGTTGTTGCTATTCAGTAGTGTTAGCTTGATTTTATTTGATCTTAATTGTTGAAGAAAAATAAAAACCCTCAGTGATGCGTATAAATTAAAAATGACGGAAACGTTAAATTACAGTATAGGTTGTGTGCGGTTATGATGGCAGTCGTCAAATCTAAACGATTAAAAACTGATGATGATTATGACAACACTTTGAGTGAAAAACAATAATATGGCCGTGTGTGTCTATGAGTGCTTCATGTTAAGAAATTGCTTATTGCAGCGCTGATGTTTTGCTAAGCAAATGAGCGAATATGAGTGAGGTTGCTGAGGATACTACACCTGCGGGATAGTGTGTGTGTCAAGGGCCCTCCTCATCTACACACTGAGTTCGAACAAGCCTGTAGAGCCACAGGGGGGTCATCAAAGGATCCCGGTCTGTTGCCGTGCAGTCCCACGCCGCTCTCCCAGATGGCAATTAACTGCGCCAAATGCACACATACAAAACACAGGGACAAAGGAAGCCAAACATGGATTTAACCTTGAGCAATATAAAGAGTACTCCTCTTTCCATGATTGTGTGTTTATTTTAAGACAAGGTCTCCCTCAGTTGTGTGACGTTTGCAGTCGTTTGCTTTGGAGAGCACCAGCTGCACTTCTCGGGCCTAATTGAAGAAAGTCTCCCTGAAGGCCAACAGCTTCCATGAAGCCATCGGAAAGGAAGTGGCGTGTTGGGTGATAACGGAGTGTTTGCCAGCAGTCAGCTCAGATGTAGTCAAGCTGAGAAGTGAGACTGTCAACACAATGATGATGATGAGAAGAAATTCTGGCATCCTGAACAAAACTAAGGTAATGGTTAGATTTTTTTAAGGAGAAAAAAAAAAGCCTACAACTATACAGGTTCACTTATTAATGATATTAGAATATAACAATGCAACTTTAATAATCCTATCCAAAATGTTCAAACTTGTGCTTATATTGAATGCTTACTGGTAGTGTATCATATATACGTGATTTGATATAAGCAGCTCACTTATTATTTGTCTAAAGTATCTAATTACTTCTTATGTGAAGCTGATGTTCGAATGGAAAGGTTTAAGTTTATTTTAGTAGTTGATGAAATGAATATTGGACTAAAGTTGTGTAATCTATACCAAGGTGCTGGGCCCCACAAGATCATTTACAATTTGTATAATATAATTTGTTAAAATATAGGAATTGGAGCATTTACCATTAATGTAAGAAGGAATACGCTTCAGTGGAAAGAGATATTTGAATTAGTTTGAAGTCTTCTAAAGCCGGGAGCTTGCACTTTATGGAAAGATTCTTCACTCAAAGTTATTTTTGGAAGATCAGGCTGACGCTGTGCCAAAGAACCCAGCTCCAGATGTGCTAAAACTTTAAGCAGTTGTGGTCAGAGGAGCATGAATCGGTGGCGGAGGTCGGTGGGAGAAATCCAAGCCAGGAAGAGGCTACTGAGCGAGTGTGAGCAGGCGCAGGCCTCCTTCAACAAACTCACTGCCTGCTTCCAGCAAATGGCCACCTGCTTAGGGAGTAACACAGACAGCAGCCTTCTGCGAGACGAGCTGGAAGAAACCAGGGGACAGGCACATAAAATATGTACAGGTAGGAGAGCAGATCCACTTCCCAAAGCTTTTTTCCTCCCCGAAATATCAAACAAAAACACATAATGGAAAGAAAGATCTGCTCGTTAGCACAGTGCCATTCCAAGATTATTAAGGTGCTTTTTAGTTAATAAAGAAAATACACACGCTATGCCAAGTCTCCAATGTACTTAACAGTAAAATCCCTGACATGATCCCATTTCATGGTGCATGTCTTTTTAACAATGAAGATAATGTTTGATATTTTCATCCAGGTCCCTATAGGGAAAAAGGGAGTATGTTAGGATGTAGAAATAACTTGATTCCTGGGACATTAATTCCAGCCCTGGAACCATGTCTATTAACTCATGAACCGAATCACTCATATCTGATTATGGGAATCACCAAACTGTGCTGGAATTCATGACTCCTACTTTTTAATATATTTATGCAGTCAGGTCCATAAATATTTGGACACTGAGACAATTTTTGTAAGTTTGCCTTTGTACACCACCACAATGAATTTGAAACGAAGCAATCAAGATGTGATTGAAGTGTAAACGTTCAGTTTTAATTCAAGGCGCTGGACAATCTTTTTTTTTTTACACAGTCCCTCCATTTTTGCAGGCTCAAAAGTAATTGGACAAACTAACAATTATAAATATAAGCATTGTTTTGAAATAAAGTCCTTTGCAGTCAATGACAACCTGATGTATGGAACCCATGGACAAGACTTATTGTAATGTTGAGCGAGTTTCCTTTCATTAGATGCTTTGCCAGGCTATTACTGCAGCTGCCATCACTGGCTGCTTTTTTGTGGGTCTTTCTGACCTCAGTTTTGTGTTTAGCAAATGGACAAGTCCAATCTGGGCTTTCTATACTTGGTTTCTTACCACTTGTTTACAACTTGAAACAAACCCACAGTAATTACACAAATGAAGGCATCTCTTGATTGTGGATTTGAACAATGATACGTCTACGTCCTTGAGAGTGTTCTTGACTTGGGTAGATGTTGCAAAGGGGTTTATCTTCATGAAGTGTGATCATCTACTTTAGTTGTCTTTGATGGTCTTCCTCCAGGAATTTTGGTGCTGCTGAGCGCAGTAGAGCATTCCTTCTTTTTAAGACTGTACCAACTTGATTGAACTTGATTTGGCCACTTTTAAAGTTTCTGCTCTCTCTCTAATAGGGTTTTTTTTTTTTAAACTAACGAAGGCCTCCTTCAGTTGCATCAACACTGCTTTGAAGCGCATATTGAGAGTTCCCATAAACAGCTGCCAAATGCAAATTCAATACTTGGAATCAACTCCAGACCTTTTGTCACTTTAATTTGTGATGAAATAAGGAGGAACCAGGCCACATCTGGCCATTCAATTTTCCAATTACTTTTGAGCCTGTGAAAAAAGAGGGACTACATTCAAACTGGCTGTAATTCCTTAAAGGTTCATGCACTTTTTGTTAAATTCCTTGAATTGAAGCTGAAATTCTACACTTCATTCAGAAGTGGAACAAAAAAAAAAAGGAAATCGTCACTGGCCATAAACATATGAAACTATCTGGATATCATAATTAAAAATGTCTATTTTCCAGAAGCACATAAACTTACACTTCCGTAAAATCAAGCAACTGAATTTAAAAAGGCAATTTCCACAGTGGTATCTTTAAAAATTCAGCATCGTTACATCATTGGCACAGATGTAGCAGTCAAAATAACAATGTCCTGGCATGTTCACCATGAATTATGCTTTACACCCGGCAGACAAATTGTATGGAAAAAACATAAATAAATAAAATAACATCAAAGAAATCTTATTCTCTGTGGTAATTCCAAAGTACTACATTTCACCTCAGAATTCTCCTGAGAAAATTAACATGCCACTGTTATGATGTGGAGACTCAGCATACCATCTGTTGTATCTCACCCTGCTTAGGCTAGACAGGTGCATAAACCTTACTATATAACTACACGCATATCAGTGATTGAGGTCTACTGGTTTCAAAGGTGAAAGTTAATTAAATATTAAGGAAAGAAAGATGAGCGCGGTTCTGTTTGCCTTTTGTTTATCGTGCTCGTGTTACAGAGCTGCACCGGAGGCTGCTGGAGCTGCTGGTTGAGACAGAACAAGGCCCTGACGACCGTGAGCAGGTTGAGCGCCTCTGGGTGCTGCTCCTGTCCACCTTGGAGAACTTCCAGCAGGAGCTCAAAAGGGTCAGTGCAATCCAAGAGCTCTTTCCCATCACTCTGCAGAAAGACAGGCAGGCCCTGGTTAACACAGGTGCCTCTGGAGGAGGCACTGAGGTGGCAGGACGTGCTGCCATGGTGCAGAACCCCTGGGTGGTGACAGAGTGCAGGGAGAAGCCTGACCTGAAGAGCCATGTGCTGGAGATTGAGACCCTGCTCCAGGAAATGCTGCAGAGGGTAAATGTGCCACTGTGGTCAGTGGAACCAATGCAGAAAGCCTGGGCTGAGGGAACACAGGAAGAGGATGATGACACCTTGGAGGAGATGATGGAGGTGGAGGTGGTGTCACAGAATGGAAAGTCAGGCTGCTGCAGTCATTCCAACTGTAGACTAGGATGCATATTCTGCCTGCTCACCTAGAGCCATTTTGGACCACATAACCAGTGAGAAATCAGTCTTCACTTGCCTTGGTTTTTATACCAAAATCAAGATTAATCATGATCCATCTGGAAACCCCCAATGTTTCATACAGTATAGAGCATACTACACAGAAGCATAAGACAACACTGCCCCCTATCTACAAATGCTATCAAACAACCTATAAAACACCAAGGATCATGTTAGGCTCAAGTGAAGAAAAATAAAAATCAGACACAATAGAGGAAAAAGGTTCCAATGTACTGAATTTTTGAACCATTCGTCCCAAACTTGTCCAAAAATGTAGAGCTTATACTGCCCAGCAAAACTTTCAGCAGTATCTATTTTTAACCATCAGTGTAAAGGTTTTACAGCAGGGGTTCTCAAAACATTATGAAGCCAGGGATCCCTTAAACCATTAAAAGTCACCTCCACAAACTCCCAGAGTGCACATTTATTTTAGGAACAATCTGCACAATAATATTTTGTCTATTAGATTCCTATTCGTGGACTTTCTACCAACATAATATATTAAGTGCAAGCTAACATTATTTCCTGGTTGCTCATTTTGAGTTGCTGAGTTTTAGATTAAACCATTCAAACCAAGGGACCAGTCAAAAACAAACACAACACTAGAACTAACACATTAGACTAATGGACAGTAGAGATAAGTCGGAACACTGATCTATATATGACTTTATTGGAAACAAATGAATAAATAAAGTCCAACTATTGAATGGCATTTTATTGACAGGTTTATTCAACATACAAATATTGTACAGAAACAGACTCAGGATTTAAATTTACATAGTCATGGGCAAAAATAAAGAAATGAGGTCACAGTGAGATAAAAGAGAAGAAGTGGATGTGCCCAATTTTGTTGGTCAATTCTTGTAGGTTGCGTGCAAATGGGCTTTGAAGGCTGGAAAAAGAACATAGAAATTGCGGACATCCACTTATTAAACAGTACATACAAATCCCAACTACTTCACTACACCAAATAGAAAAAATGGTTTAAATCTGTATTTTTTAACTACTTACCTTCTTGGTTATCCCATAATTCTGCAGCTGCAGAGTTCATAGGGCTATCATTGTTGGGTTCTTTAAGAAAAGAGGGAGAACATACAATGAGACTTCAGATACGCTACTAAGATACAAATCTGTACTCAAATTTTAGAAACATTACCTCCAAGTAAACTCTGAATGGATAGCAGAATGGATCGAACGTCATAGAGAGCAGACCATTTCTCTTTCAAAATGTCTAAGCAAATAAACCCATTCTCATCAACATTTGGATGAAAGCAAGGAGTGATGAATTTCACCCGTGGAGCATTGTATGGGTATCCACTAGGAAATTCCAATGAAAGTTTATACCTCAAACCTTCATATACCTCAAAGAAAAAATAAACAACCAACAAGTCAAGTCATGGTTGAAACTTCATACAGCAAAATTGTGTTTAACTAACCAATATTTGCAAAATTCATGTAACACTTTCCAACAGACTTAAACAGTTCTGTTACAAATACCATAATTAAAACCAACAGTAAATCTGTGAGAGTAAAACATACTGTTCCCTGAGCGCCGTCTATTGTGCCAATCCATTTGAAGAGATTGTCAGACTCCGGGAACGCTGAAATTCCCTTGTCTCCTGACATCTGCAATACAACAGCAAACATTTGGAGGCAAATTAATTATTTATCAGTTAGCATGAACACAGGTTTGAGGAGTAATAGGATATTTATAGGACTCACCATGAGCGTCATCAGCTCTTGTTGAAGCCTTAGAAGGGTGGAAGAAAAAGAACCACATTCAGGAATTTGCATTTATTCAGAAACAAATAATCAATACTAATATGGATCCCCCTTAAACCATCAAAGTGTTTATATCACATTTTAATGCTTATATAACCATACACTCTCCCAGTTGTCAAAGTAAAAGCAGCATATTCTTAGCTAAAGCCACCTGGCTGGTGGCTCAGGTGCTCATGTGAAGAAACATGACTTCTGCTAAGTACCAGGAGATCACAGTTCAAAATCCGGGCTGCGTCTGCCAGGAGGTGCCGACTTGGCCATAGATACAGCTTTCACCATGATGAGACGCACATGATTTCAAACTAACATTTTGTTAAAGAAACTCTAAATTAATGAAATCAGTTGAGCAGCATGGCCTACAAACAAAAACCTAAATACATAAAGTAGTTTAAAATGTCCCGCATAGAAGACTGGACCAGGACGGACATTGTACCAATTTATTATTTATAACAATATATTTGATACTCTATTCTGGGAAGACATAATAAATGATCAAGTGCACAGTTCATTAATAAAATCAATATTACTTAACTGTAGATATTATACAGGTCAAATGTCAAACTGCATGAATGTCCAAAATTTGCAATAAAGCAAGTCAAGGATTGAACAAGAAATCTTTTATAGAACCAGTGCAGCTTAACAGCCAAACTATTCAGTTATCACACTATCACTTTTGCAAGAAACAAATATTTTCTTGAGAAACACTCAAAGCTGTATACAAAGTTCAAAAACAAATCTTTTTTTTTTTTTTTTTTTTAAATAGACTGACTTTTGTCTCTCAAGTCACAGCTCTGGTTGGATCAAAAAATGTAATGCTGAATTGTTCGACTCCTTAAAAATATTTCGAATCTAGTGACTTGTGTTACATCCCTGTAAGACTCTGCCCCCAACCCCCTACAGCTCTGAAATGACCACGCCTCACAGTGGTGCCATGTATCCCTTTACTGTCGTGCCCCTCCCCCACCCCCCAAAAAAGCAAATGACTTGAAGTAGCAATACCATTATAACATTCATTCATCTCTAAAACCCACTTTATCCTGTTCAGGTTTGTGTTGGATTCCAGCTAAACATTGGGCAGATGGTTGGCGATGCAGTCCACTGAGGATACCACAAACACACACACACACACACACACACACACACACAGTCGATCCTCTCATTAATGGACTAATTGGGGGAAGGTTGCCCGTTGACGTGAACAGTCCGACGATGTGAAGGGTGTGTTGTTAAAATAGTGTTAATACAAGGGAAAAACACCCCTAAGGTCCATAAAAGTGCTACCCAAGTACTGTACACATGACAAGCAGCATAACGACCAACATTAATAGATAAGTACATTAAACACAAATGTAAATAAATATGTAAATACAATTGTAAGTGTCATTTCCCTTATGTGTGTTCACACCATACTCCCCAGAAACACGGAAGATAGAAACACCAGACTTCTTACTGAGCTCTAATTTCTGGCCAATACTAAGATTGACACGCTTTCTTTTACAACTAGACTTATCTTTGGGTGGCATATTGATGGCACCGGGCAGAAAAACAGTGAAAAACACCAAATAATCATCAAAAAAACAAAACAAAACAAACAGTGTAGCTTCACAACAACCACAGCTCAACTGACGCTCGTAAACAACTAGTAGCACGCACGCCACCTAGCGGACAAGTGCTGAACTACAGGACTCATTTCGCCAGGGATTTGCCCGTTGCATTCGAAATCCTTTAATGCGGTGTCCATAGATGAAAGGATCAACTGTACACACACACACACACACACACACACACACACACCTAAAGGCAACGTGCTATAACCCGTGCATGTTGGCACATGTTCTCGAGAGTCTGAAGGAAACTGGGGAACCCCGAGGAAACCCTGAACCCTGGGGCTGTGAGAAGGAACCTGTCCGGGTAGCAAATGATACACAATTTTCGTGTGTGTGTGTGTGTGTGTCAGTAAATGTTGAGCAGAGTGCTGTTCACTGCTCATTTGAATGCAGCGGCACCACTTCACACACACCTCTTAGTAACGGAGCCCTTCGACACACTTCCGGCTGTCTCGTTTCCTTTTAACGCGGCTGTTGAAGAAGCCGCAGCAGGATCCAGGTTCTGGGAGGCCATCGCTTACAGTCTAAACAAATCAAAATGACAAGCTGACTCCTCAATTATTCCTCCTCAACAAGTGTGAACCCCACAGCTCTGCCGCCGGATCAGTGCTCACACCAACAGCTGCTAGTTTCAGCGGATAAACAAACAAACAAACAAACAAACAAACAATACAAACATGCCGATTCCGCAGAGGCTCACAACACGGTCGGGTTGGGTTTTTTTCTTGCGCAAATTGCTTGTGCTCAGACCACAGTGGCCCATTTTAAACCTCGCCTTTTTCTTTTTTTTTTTATTCAGTTAACATTTAAGAAAGCTTCGTTTGGTTAACTGCTGAACCCCACTAGCTCATTTAGGTGCACGGCTTGCGGTATACTCCATATAATCGACTTCTTCCCGTGTTTCCGAGACCTTTATGTCGAAGACTGATTAAAGACTCGTTAGCGTTTGGAGCTCAGACACCGGCTCGGTTTGTTAGCAGCGTCATTAAGAGCCGCAGTGATCCCCTAACCTTAGCTAGCATTTCAAACACACAATACCTGCGAGTTAACTACAAACAATGACTAAAGTGAACGGTATTCAGCTTTAATACAAGTTGTGTACATGCACTAACCGCCGGATCCAACCAGAAGTCTCCGGGTGATAACAGACCCGCTGTAGTGTTAGCTAACTTGGCTAACGTTAATGTCGAGAACAATCCAGCTGCGAGGTTAAAGTAAACACCATCGAATTGAACTACACTCGCCCCGATTACATCTTTAGTCTGTGTATATATGTTTATATATCACTCGGATAGTGGACTAAAAGCTCACAGGAGAACAAAGTTAATTAGAAAGCCGACATTACCAGATCTGGACAATCCTCTGCCAACAGTACTATGGGACGAGTTCCAGATTTTAAAAATCATATCCCGCCCCCCCGTTTAAACTTACCTTCTTGAAACCGTTTCCCCACCCTCAGCCACTGCGTCCACCAATCACAACCGAGCTTACAAAACAACCTGGGCGGGCCTTGATGACCCGAAATGACGCAAGATGCAAAGCTAAGAAACTGATTGGACGACGCGTTAACACGGGCGTGTCTATAACCGTTGATGTCCATGCAGCAGAACTGAGGAAACAAACGCATCGCTTAGGTTTGATTAAAAAAAAAAAAAAAAAAAGCCTCAGTTTGGAAGAAGAGGAAACCATTTGTACAGAACAAAACGGCTTTATTGCGCACCACAAAAGCTTTTCAATAATATTTCCCCCCAAAATGACTTACATTTTCTCCCTTTTCGCTCATAAAAAAAGTAACTAAACTAGGCATGTCAAACACTCTTATCACCATCATCATCATGTCTACCACAAACAGTCACAAAATGGGGCACTTATTACTTCTATACTACAACACAGCTACATCTGGAAAAGAAACGTTTTCTTGCTCTTTTAAAGATTTAATGTAAGTAATACAAAAAAAGATGGGTAAAAATATGCTAAATAAATTCCCTTTTCGTTTACATGAGCAAAAAAAAGAAAGAAAAGAAAAGAAAAACACCAACACAACACACAGATCCTCCAGTATAATGTAAAACCTTTCACGGCCCATAAGAAGGTATCTCCAGACAAGTCAAATATCACTGAGGGCATACATATGCAGACATCTTCTCATACAAACCTTATAAGAAAATACATATATACACATACTTATAGATATTTAAAGCTACTTTTGTGATTAAGGTGAGGAAAAAAAAAAAGATCCTGTCTGATATCATCTCTACTAATACTGAGTTGTTCAATCTCAACTGTTCACAATTTTCCAGCATGTGGGTGTACGCAAACAAAAAACTGCTAAGCTTGACTGGAAGTCTATTGTGTAAGAAGAAACAAAAACATTTGCAGAAATTCAAAATCATGGAAACGCGACTGAGCTTCGATTCATCATCGACGGGTGCTTGGCCTGGTCCCTTCGTCTGCTTCTGAAAGGGAAATGCCTGACTACGCCTTTAGGAATTGTACAGATCAGAGTAAGACTGCAGGTCTGGGATCAGTTTCCAGGCGCTTTATCAATATATAATGTATTATTCTTTAAAGGAATTTATACTACATAGACAGGGAGTTGATCCTAGATAAGCATTTGTACCCTAAAATGTGTTTATGGTGCTAAGCTCCCAATTCTTTAATCCTTTTCAGATCTCTGAGCTTCCATCGTCTTCTGCATCTTCTCTACCATCCAACCTGGCACCATGAAGGGCTTCAATTCATCAAACCTCAGTTCAGGACAGTCTCTAGGTATTTAAAAAAGGGACAAATATTCATTAGGTTTTTTGCCTACAAAAAAAACCCAAAAACACGTTTAGATTCATATATATCATTGTTTTGAAGCCTAATCAGTTAACAGTATTTTCCTTCGTGTCAAAAAGCATAATGTCTTATAACGCTATAAAGGTTTTTATGGTGGAGCCACACCAAGATTGAGGAAAACATGTAAAGGCCATTTTAACCAGATTAGATTTACACGCATATCAGTCATTTGCAGGTGCCACTCTGTGATTCTATTAGCATCATCCTGATAGACCATGTCAGCAATATTCATTTCTCCTCCCGGAGAAAACTACACACCAAATTAGCTAACACTTTTTGGCCAACTCTGCTGGGGCTAGGTCAATTTAGTCTCAATAGACTAAAACTAAATAGTCCAGATAGACCCCCCCCCCCCCCCCCCTTTTTTTTCTTTTTTTTCTTTTTTTTTTTTTTAAGTAGGCAGATGTTAACTTCCTGCCATCAGGCCCACTCATCCTCACTCACGCATATCCAATATAAACTGATCCTGAATTGCAAAAATCACAAGATCCATGCTTCTATGAGCTAACCAAAGGGGCTATTATAAGGAAACTTATTCATAAGGTGTAAAGTCACTTTATGTTAACATAATCCACAATATCATAAAATTTTTCTAGAAACGAAGCGATGAGCAGTTGTAATTAAATGGTTAGATGCTGCCAAATAAATCCACAAACCAACAAAAAAAAAATTACAATCATCACTAATGTTAACGCATATAAAATAGCATATGACCGTGTGACACAAACATCCGGATGCGTTGGATGTGAGAAAGCTCGCAGTCTTACTCATCCAGTGTTCATTTCTTTGCAACCCAGATACATGAGTTTTAATCAGGGAGGAGGTGTGCAAAAATGAAGTTATTAAAAACGTCATTCAGACACAAAACACTAATCCTGTACACACGGCTTTTGAGTGCCTTTTGCATGCCTGTTCTGGCTCTAGAATAAGGTCAAGATGGCACATACATGAAATTGCTAAACTAGGAGCTTGTAATATTGACCATTAACAGATCGCTGAAGCTTAGTAAATAAAATGCTTTCCGCAGTTACTGGTAGTCTTCATAAAAATGAGCACAAATGATAAATACTCAACTGAGCTCAGCATGGATCTGAAAAAGCGAATTATTGAATAATAATGATCACTTTTTTCTGTTAACCCATAATAAAGTCATAAAAGAACCAAACTTCATGAATGTTTTTTGTGACAAAGAA
>JAQMCW010000035.1:17540666-17550948 GCA_030068335.1 Chrysichthys cranchii | reverse complement strand
GTACAGCCAATGAACGCACGTCTGACCGAGACCGATTAAAGGGACACGTGTGTCTTTGTTAGGTACGCAATACGCAAACAGAAAATGGGAAAACATTGGTGTGTACAAAGCGGAAAGGTAAAATGTCGGGGGCTGAGTTTGTTTGGCACCCGATTATGTGGCCGTGGCCAGATGCAAAATTTTGGCGGATTTTGTGGTTGGGAACTGATTTGTTCGTCTTTGGAGGCGTTCGTGACCAGTGGTTCCACTGTATGCCTTATTGTGCTATGGCTTTTCTTTTTTTTTACTATTTGAGTTTATGACCAAATACATCTTTGTTAATTTACCTTTTTAGGGATCGGGCTTCCTCTTTGGTTGGAATCGTCATCCATCTGGCGTGAGCGCTGCAGAATGAAAACATTTTGTGATACTGGACTAAAAACCTTTAGGTTTAAATTCTAAGCATAATAATCATGACAAAAAAAATTATTATACCATCAATAAACTGAACAGCCAATCACAGAATGGAATAAACACACCGACATATACTTTCAAAAAAGTTAATTATATGTGTAAAGGTCTGCAAAAAGAAAAAAAATAAAATAAAATACAACAGCCAAAAATGAAGAGGGGGTTGGGGTGTCAGATTGGGACTGATAGTGAAGTCCAAAACAACACAGAAATGATTTAACGTAGGTTATTTTCTAACCCTGCCTGTTGGTTATGTTTTCTAACCCTCATTATGAATGTCAAATTTGTAAAATCTCTATTTACTTTAGAAGATTTAAAAATAATGTAAAGGAAAATCACACTGATTTCAAATACTGCTCATGATAACCCATCGCTGTTAGATCATAGGTTATCAGTGGTGGCTAGGATCAGTTTCTCTTGCTTCGGCTATTGTTGGCAGTCTTGAAATCGTAAGTCCCACCCCTTCTTGATTTTGACTGGTCAGTGAGACAGAAGTGACAGTGACGAGCTCGGTCATGTTCCAAAAGTTGAACAATGTTTAAAAAAACCCACAAAAGCTGCACGTAGCTGCGCGCTGTTTTTGTACCGAGGATGTTGAACGCTCTTGAATCCAAACTTCATAGGATTTATATAGAAAATAGATGTTGCCAACACAAAAAAACCCCACATTTGGCCCTTAATTTGTGACCAGATTTCGGATTTCATATTGTTTGTGATGCTCCTGCGGTGTTGCATCATCTTCAAAATAGACAAGAATGCTTGCACACACTGTGCAGTGGACATCAAAGTTTGTGAAATGTTTAAATGACCTAATAAAAAGGCATGAATGTAAAGAAACTTAAGAACTCTATTAATCAGGGACAATTCTCTCACCGATGTTAGCATGATTTCAAATGACGCTCACAGTTAAATGCTGCAAGTGACTTTTATCTCAGGTGATGTGACAGATGCTGATGTAGATGATGCTGATAATTAAAGTGATACAAATTTTAACTACTGTAGACTTTCTGTAAACTGTCAAGTTTTCTTTCAAATTTGGAAGAAATATTGCATTTCCATAAGTAGATTAGGCAGTAAATGCAAAGATGGGGGAATTCTTTACTGAAACTTGAATGGGATATTTAATTTACTCCTTTTACCCCCACTCCGCCTGCCAGAGATACATGCAAACATTCAGGAAAACTAAACACAGTAGAAAATGTCCCGATTTGACCATGTGGAGGGTTTTCCCAAAGACACTGAACTGACCGATCCTTACCTTTACAGATGACTCGAAAACAGGTCTTTGAGCAGTTTTCTCTGCCTCAGGGAAGAGCTGTTTGGCCTAGATGGAAAGATTTTCCTGTGCTTAACAAATACTCAATCTTCTTAAGTTAGTTTCTTTAACTAGTGCATTTTACTTACATGCTCCAAGCAGTTTCGACATGCCTCTCTGATGAGCTGATCCGTCTGTACGTCGTCCCCTACGTTCTCCTTCACGTTGCTTGCTGCCTTCTCAAAAAACTGTGCAAAAGAAAGTACTACCGTCAACTACTCGTGTTTCCTCATGACAAAACAGGCATACAGAGCTCTCGCTTACCTTCATATACTTTTTAAAGACTTGCAAAATGTCATCGTTGAAGCTGGGCTGCAGCACAGTGCGCAAGAGGTCCATGGAAATGACAGGATCTGTATAACTAACAAGCCCCATGGAGGTGGATTACTGTTAGTGACTAAGCATCAGGTACACACACACCAGACAGCATGGCTTCATACAATTTACAGCTAGACATCAAGACGCCGTAAAAGTATCTGGAAGACCTAGCAATCAATGAAAAAGAATACGTAGGTTCAGAGTTACCTCACAGCCATCTGTGAGCGTCTACCCCTGCGCTGGACCTGTCTGTGCTTGATCATGATGTTCCATGGGTTCTAGCATACAGAAAAAAACAATATTGTTGACAAATGGCCAAGAAAAGACATGCTGACAAATCAGTAACCAAAGACAGCATACTTAAGACTATACACAAACTAAGCTGGAACAGCTGCCATTTGTCATCAACAAAAGATATCAGATTCTTAAATTTTTTGTAGCCAGAAACCACTTTAACCATACGCTGAATTCTACAGATAATTCCATGGATACTACTTACTGTAAATGCATATAATTTAAGGAAAAATCTAAAAGTAAAGGCAAAATACACTGAACAGCTTTAATAGAACTAACTGTGAGAAACTGAACACATCACTTTTAATAATCCATTCATTTAAACATTGCCTTTATTTTTTGCTTCTCCCTCGTATTTTCTTCATTTATTAGAGCTTTTTGCCAAAACAACACATTCGGTCCAAGGTGAAACTACAGTCGATCCTCTCATCTACGGACACTGCATTAATGGATATCGGATGCAACGGACAACATCCGCTGGTCTGAATACATAATCCATTAGCCAGAATGTCCGGTATGAAAGTTTAAAAATCCCGGGTGTTGCGATCTGAGTCCTGTGTTTCAGCGACTGGTCGCTAGGTGGCGGTGGCGTGCGTGCTACTAGTTGTTCACAAGCGTCAGTTGAGCTGTGGTCGTTGTGAAGCTGTACTGTTTTTTCAGCGAATATTTGGTGTTTTTCCCTGTTTTTCTGCCCAGTGCCATCATTATGCCACCCAAAGATAAATTACATCACAGTAAAAAAAAAATTTTCACATATTCCAGCTTGTAAGGAAGCTGGCGTCAGACACGATACAGCACCACTGGAGCAGAGAGGGTTATGTCAGGCTCAGACTTCACAATATTTTTGTCTTTCATAATGGTCACTGTATCAGTTTAGGTAATCACAATGCCATAACTCATTGCTGAGTCTTGGTCGGGAGACTGGCATCATTAAAAGCTTGACCCCAGGCAATCATCGGTCATGTCTTTGCATGTCATGAGGTGGGAAGGTCAAATAACTGTCAATTATTGTGTCGTAGCTCATCCCAGACACCATATCACTGTTCTTTGATTACTACAAAGCTCATTCCACACTCATTTATTTTTAGGCCCAAAATCGAGCTGAATTCGTGTAGTCAGATCCCGGCATTAAGATAGACAGACACACAGACAGAATAAAACAACAAGCACCTCTTCACACACCCACACAGAATCCATACACACCCCGGGGTATCATACAACAGTGAAGTTCAACACAGTGACATTTCCTGAAGTGACATTTCACCTCACAGTGAGTTTCGCTTGTTTCACACCCCTGTCTTATTCATCAACACAGTGCTGTAGGAACGAAAGATCTGCGAGCCCGCTTGGTTTGGAAGGATAATACCCTTCACCTTCTGCCTGATGGCATCCAGGGCCTTACTTAAGGGCCCAACAGTGGCAGCCCGAACCCCAACCCTTTTACTCAGTAACCCTGTAGCAGCACTGCCCTGACCTGCAGGACAACTGGAACAACTCCAAACACAAGGAGCTGGATAAGACTTAACTGAGTAGGTTTCCACTACTGTACCTAAGAAAAATAATGAAAAATAAATCCCAAAGCCTGAGAAGCACTGTTTTACATGAATTTAATGTATCTGGAATCAGAGCTTATAAACCGTTTGAGGCATTAAAGCCAGCAGTGAGGTGCAGCGCGGTGCAGGAAGTGACAGACAGACACGCTCGAGTCTCTGCTCAACAGTGAACCAGCGCGCGGTACCAACTCTGAAACCAGCGCGTGACACACAATGCAGTTTTGGACGGAACCAACCAACATTTTGAGCGAGTCCTGTACAAACGTCACCACTGAAATAGCAGTCAAAGGGTAGGCTAATGGCGAAATAAAATAAGTAAAATCAAGCGTGTCTGTGTGTGTGTGTGAGTTTGAGAGAGAGACAGAGAGAGAGAGAGAGAGAGAGAGAGAGAGAGAGAGAGCGCGCGCTCCCCCCCCCCCCCGCTGACTCACCATGGACTGAACCTGCTGCTCGCCAGCCTCCTGCTTGATCCACTCTCTGCGTCCCTCACTCCTGTGGGCCCCCATTCCTGCCCCGTACACCGCTTTAACTCCACTCCACGCGTCTCTCCTCTTGTTTCAGCGCTGAAACAACGTGACCGAGAGAGAGTTCAGGATCTTTCCGATTCTCCGTGCCTATAGCTACTTTAAATTAATGCGAGCTGACGACAACGAACAGGAGCAAATTTACCTGATGGTAAACTAATAATGCTGACGCTATTCCGTTATGTAATATGAACCGATGTGCCACATTGTTAAAAGACAATGAATTGCTTATTAAATCGATTGTACACATAGATTTCTGCGTTTCTCGGTCCTCGAGCGAGCCCTAAATATTCCGTCTGTGGAGTGAAATGACTTCAGTAATCAATTTCCGGTTCCACGGTAGTGCCTTTCAAAGTAAAAGTCTGCGCATGCGCAGGCGTGTTTAGGCCGTCCCTAAACGAGGAGGCTCTTCGTACCCGCTGTTCCGCCATTACTGTAGAGGCATCTCCAAGGCAGCTTCAGAGAAACTCAAGCTGAGAGAAGCCAAGGATTGAGAAGTATAAGTAGCTTTTAAGTAGCAAGTGTATGTATGTGTGTATACACACACACACACACACACACACACACACACACACACACAGGTACATCTCAAAAAATGAGAATATCGTGGAAAAAAGTGCAATATTTGTTGTCACTCATTTCAGAAAGTGAAACTCATATAATATATACATTCTTTACACATAGAGTGAAATATTTCAAGCCTTTTTTCTTGTACTTTGGTGATTATGGCCTACAGATAATGAAAACCCAAAATTCAGTGTCTCAGAAAATTAGAATATTACATAAGACCAATAAAAAAGGATATTTTAAACAGAAATGTCAGGCTTCTGAAAAGTATGTTCATTTCTATGCACTCAGTACTTGGTTGGGCTCCTTTTGTATGAATTACTGCATCAATGCGGCGTGGCATGGAGGCGATCAGCCTGTGACACAGCTGAGGTGGAATGGAAGCTCAGGTTGCTTTGATAGCGGCCTTCAGGTCATCTGTATTGTTGGGTCTGGTGTCTCTCATTTTCCTCTTGACGATACCCCATAGATTCTCTATGGGGTTCAGGTCAGGTGAGTTTGCTGGCCAATCAAGTGGCCTATCAATCGTGTGGTCATACGTCATTTCCGTTTTAAACGCGAAAAGAATTTTATATACAGGAAGTCCCCGAGTTACGATGGACACAACTTACCTCAAATCCAATCATGAGAACGCTTAAAATAATGACCCTAATTCGGACATGAAACCGATGTCACGACGAATACGGCGTTGGTGCGTGACGCAAGCGGTTACTTCTTTTTGTTATTGTTCGGTGCGGCGTAAGAATACAGCGTAAGCGTGGGACACGCTTAGGCCAGTATACGCTGTGAACCAGGTACTATCATGGAGACCAGAGCCACGCCGTATTCCAGTGAGCCTTATGGCAATTTAGGAAAAGGCTAAAAGGATTTTTGAGGTGTTGAAAAGTGAAAAGGGGGAAAGGAGTGAAACTGAAAGTGAACAGTTTATGGCGAGTAAAGGTTGGTTTGCCTGGTTTAAAAAGCGTGCTAAATAGACGTTGAAAGCGAAGAACTGTCCAGTCTATCTTTGATCTTTATTTCAAGAAGCAATCTCCAGCACCATCTACTCCTCCAGACACAGTGACCCCAGTACTTTCTCCTAACCCAGACTTCCCTGCATCTCCAGCTCCCTCATCCCAATAAGCCTGTCACCAAATCATTCAAAATATCCCTTCCAGTGTACAAGCCAACTTGTTTAAAAAATAATACTGAAATTATTACAGTAATATTATTATTATTACATATCATGTATCTTTATTATATCATCTGTACATTATAGTGTAATGTTAAGATCCTACATACAAAGAAGTCTGAATCACTCCCAGCCTTAGGAACGGATCTCCGATGTAACTTGTGGACTTCCTGTATATTTTATATATATATGCAAAATTGCAATTTTGGCTAATGGTGTAAGCTTGACAACTATATAATATATGAATAGGAAGAAAATCCCTAAAAGTAGTGTACTCGAGGTTCATTAGCTACAATAAATATATTAAAAATACATAAAACCCTTTTAAAAAAAATTATAACTGATCACTTTGTTTCAACAGCATTTACAAAGAACAGAAGTGACCTGATAAATTGGTCAAAAGACTGATATCATCATGAACAGGGAACTGATGACTAAAGCTGAAGCATTATTTTCATAAATCCAAACGTTGTGCATCAACTTTTATAACTTTGTGGTTCTTTCCCTCCAAAACTACTAAAGTAACAAAAGGCCTTACAGATGGAGCAAAACCACTTCAAATGTTCAGAAATGTATACAAAGGAATCAGTAAAAACACATATAACAAGCCTATAAGCACTATACATTTAATGATCTTTTTTTCCTTTTTTTTGCTGTGATTGTGACAAATGGGATCAAGCAAAAGAACCTAACCAGAACACATACAACATTGAAATATAAAAATAACAAATCATTTTTGCTGGTTACACTATGCAGTACTGTTTATACAGTTCTACTATTACATACATGATAGATTTATCAGTTATCACTTTGGTTTAGTTTAAAATGACTTCTATTTAATAAACTGTATAATTCATAAACAGATTTGTTTAATTAAAAGAAATAAAAAGCACGGGGAGAAAGACATGTAGAATACTTTTTTTTTCTTTTTCAAAAGAGTTCACTCTATAACTGTAGCGGGGGGAACATACTTCAATAATGCTTTTCTGTACAATATCTACAGTTTTTGCTGGTGATGGGAAACACCCCAGGAATGAGAAAGCCGGATAAAGACGTCAAATTCGACATACTACCTTTGGGGAGTCGGACGTTAGCAATGATGAGCAAGCTGCCAAAACTCTGTACTGCTATAATGGCAAGAGTGCATGAACCATCCCTCAAGCATAAAACTTGAAGTGATTACAATTCATTACTAAAAAATGAAGACGGGTATATACATAGAGAGGTGAGAAAATACAACAGAGATGTCAAGAAACCATATATAAGGATGCTTACAAATTCGATCACATTAGTAATTGCAAGAAATCCGATCCCAGTTTAACATTTGATAAATTTAACAAGAGGTTGGGAGAAGAGAAGACTTGTTTCTTGGTCTACTAACAGAACTAGAGGGAAAACTTGGGTCTTTGACCCCCTTTTTTCTTTTTTTCCTTTTTTTTTGTCAATTTACATTCATTATGCTGCCCAGTGATCAGGTTCAATCTCGTTCTGAAGTAAACACACAATTACAAACATATCTGTAACCAGAGAAAGGAGGGGAAAAAAACAAAACAAGGCATTTAGTAATCATATTTCTAAGGCTGACATTAAGACAGTATAACCAATTCTATAGGATGGATGGATGGATGGATGTTAGTATTGCTGAAATGCAATATCACATATACACATCACGTGTAAGCTTTTAGGTTCACCTATTGCTTTCTCTTCAGCTCTTTACCGAGGCATAAACTAAGGAAAAGGGGTGAATGCTTAAATGTGGAAGATATTATCCACTCAGAAACTGGAAATTAAAAAAAATAAAGTACCCAATTGATTTAGCGTTTTATCACAGTCAATGCTAGCAAACCTTATTGAAAGCACATACTGTACATCTCAAAGAGTAACAAAACAATATTTTTCTACAGACGAGTAAACAAAGTCCAATGGATTCATCTTTATCCTTTGTGCACATTTTAAGAACATGTAAACTAAAAGTGAAACTATAACAAGTTGAAACCAATTGATAAGTATTTGACAGGTTCTTTCTGGGGGAGAAAAAAAAATGCACAACTATCCTTTTTTGCTGTTTTACTCCTTAGCACCATGAGCCCCAACTAAAAGGAACCGCTTCGAACAAACTCCTAGGTGAGTTCTTGTCATCGTCGGTGCCACTAGGGCTGGCGTGGGTGCTCCAAGGAGTCTCTCCAGCACAAAATCAACTGGCTCTAGCACAGCTAAACTGTATGCACATGGCCTACTACTACTCTGTAATGTATAGTGTGTTAGGGGCTTATAAACATAGCTGCCCACTCATGAATTCATCTCCCTTCTGTTGCCATAGAAGTAAAAAGAACTTGGGGGGGGGGTAAAAAAAAAATCACGACGGAGACAGTATCGTCCATTTTTCACGTCTCGACCTGACAGACAACTCTGCCAAGGAGCAAAGCACAAAGTTAAAAAGGCCAAAATAAAACAGGACCCAAGTAGAATTCCCACGTTTCAAATGACAACAGCAACAAGAAAACTCGATTAGTGACCAAATAATCACAACATCAGTAAAAAAAAAACAAACAAACAAAAAAAAAAAACCCTCAAGAACTATGACAACATTAATAATAAAACCCATATTATTTCTTTAAATATTAGAGATTGAGAAAACCTTTTCTCTTAAGCTTTCTCCTCATTCTCTCTCATGAGCTGACTTAACATGCAGTCAGTCACTCTACCCAAACACACAAACACACACACACCCCCCCCCACACACCCACACCCTTAAACGTTTGATGTTTCAGGTGCAGGGCTGCTACTTTCACGGCCTCCGGGGGCTTCCAGGCTCGCAGAGCGCTCATAGCTTGGTTTGGAGTCTTTATCTCCACTGCTGGAGGAAGAAGAGGAAGAAGGTCCAGGAGAGGACAGCAAGCGTCCCGAGATCTTATACGCAGCCAGCAGCTCCTGAATTCTCTCACTGGTTGGTTCCCATTTAGCAAAGCCGGCATTGTTCTGCAGGAAGATGACTACTGTTCCGTGGACGGCTTTGTAGTACATCTCCTCTCTTTAAAAAGAAAAGAAAGGATGAATTAAATCACATCACTTACAATGGCAATGCTTCATGGCAATTATGCTGTTAAGTCAAATAAGCAGTCTTAGCAGTGAATACCTCTGTCCCTAAGAGCTGGGTGGATTACAAGCCGTGTTCAGTGCTACAAGTCCACTTGTTGCTTTGTGAAGGTCTTGTAAATATGGATTTTAAGAATTGTTTGGTATGCGGTGGTTTTTTTTTATTTTTAATATCTATCTATTTATATTATATATATATATATATATATATATATAAATAAAATTATTTTCGCGTTTGAAAGGAAATGACGTATGACCACAGAACATATACGTGCGTATGCCCGGAAACAGCATCACTAGCGCTTACATTCTTAATCTTAATAATCTTTATCTTTAATCTTATCTTAATAGTATCAATAATACTATTAATAAATATATAATAACAATAATAAATATATAAAACTAGGTAGCGAAAAGAAAAACAATCGCGCTGATTGGCTGACATGGTGAAGGACTCGATTCTGATTGGTCCGTATGTTTGTGCTCAGGGTTTGTACGAACGCTGTCCGGTTTGGTTGAGAGGTCGATCCTGAGCACTGTATTCATCTAGATATCAGCGGCGAATGTAAACAAAGCCTCTTTCTAAGACTTTTTAATAAATTTATGGGACATGGTGACCGACGTAACCATGAAAACACCGTCTCCGATAAATTTATTAAAAAGTCTTAGAAAAAGGCTTCTCTTCCATGAACACTTTCCTTCAACTGCTTAACCTGCCAGCCAATGTAAAGAGACCTTGGGATTCAAATTCTTATATCAAAATGTTTTACTGTTTAATCATTTATATTTCTATGCAATGTGCTTCTTATTATACATACATATATATATATATATATACATACATACACATATACACATATACACACACACACACACACACACACACACACACACACAGTGGGATGCGAAAGTTTGGACAACCTTGTTAATCTTCATGATTTTCCTGTATAAATCGTTGGTTGTTACGATAAAACATTACAGTTAAATATATCAT